>JBBPDH010000027.1:5309626-5321531 GCA_037974565.1 Clupeocharax schoutedeni
TCTGACTGCAGTATCTTTGTTAAATAGTTGACTCAGATTTAAGCTGTTTTTCAGGTAAGAAACAGTTGTGGACTTCTATGTACGTGGCTCTGGATAAGAGCGTCAGCTAAATGCCGTAAATGTAAAAGTAAATGTAAAATCTTATTTATTCTTTAAGGTTTACATGCCTTTCACACTTCACTGTTATACTGCTGTATGG
Organism: Clupeocharax schoutedeni; assembly: GCA_037974565.1. Classification (NCBI taxonomy): domain Eukaryota; kingdom Metazoa; phylum Chordata; class Actinopteri; order Characiformes; family Alestidae; genus Clupeocharax; species Clupeocharax schoutedeni. Next base: position 5,309,826 of record JBBPDH010000027.1, read on the forward strand.
TCTACTTACTGTATTGTCTAAATTTTACATCCCATTCACACTGCTGTTACACTGGAGTGATGTCTATTTATTCTATTATGCAATATTATTCATATTGGACAGTTTTAGTCCTGTTCATACTACACTGTTATACTGCAGTGTTGTCTGTTTAAAGTATTGCCTCAGATTTACATCAGATTTACATATTTATTGTTTCTGTCATCACTTGCACTCCATTCAATGCTGCTAACTGCCTCCTGTGCAATAATATACAAGTGGTACAATATTATGAATTCTGGAAGATTTGCAACATTTTCACACTACTGTTACACTGCTGAGCTGTGCTGTGTTTGTGTATAGCAAATAGGATGCTGAATGTTACTAAATGATGCACTGTGGTTCATGCAAAATGTCTCATAACACTAGTTATGCGTTCACAGCTGCTGAAGAAAATAAAGTAACCTTGACCCTTGAATAAATGTTCCATTCTAGCCTGAGATTTTGCATTTGTTTTCCAATTTACTACACATCTAAAGCCTGTGTTTGAAACCATTTGCATTATAAAGTTTGGAGGTGGTTCATCTCTAATCGTCTTGTCCCAAAGCACTGTCAGAAGTCCTTGTGCACAAAACTAGGTAATTAGTACTGAACCCTATACTCTTACACACCTCCCCAGCAGCTAAAAGCAGCCAAGCCAAACCGTCCTCCCAGTCCCTGTTCATCTCAGTGCAATATGCTTGCAACAAGATCTTAAATTTGGTGAAGTCATACAAAAGCACCCTGGCTTCGAGCCTGATAAGGAGACACTTGGTTATGCTTGATGCACAGTTTCTTATGAAACTCCCCGCCCCAGCGCTAAGGCACCGGTATCTGTGAAAAAGACAGCACAGAAGCCAGAATAGATGAATTCTTTGCTCTTGTATCACACAGGGTTTTCACATGCATTTTAATATCACCATGCACCAGAAATACACCTGTTTTTCAGGGTTTGGGCTAGTCTGGCTACTTCCAGTGAAGGCCTTAATCTTAATGCTTCAACAGACCAAGACCTTCTGGATCATGTCATGCTTCCAACTTTCTGGACACAGTTTGGGGAAGTACCTTTTCTATTTCAGCATGACTGTGCCCCAGACCACAAAGCACCGTAAAGACGTGACTGGATGAGTTAGTTGTGGAAGAACTTGACTGACTCCCACAGAGCCCTTAACCCAACCCCATTCAGGATGAACTGGAACAGAGATTGTGAGTCTCGTCTAACATCAGTGTCTGACCTCATAAATGTTCTACACAATGAGTGAACACAAATTCCTACAGAAACTCCAAAATCTCGTTGAATGCCTTCCAAGACGAGTGGAAGTTGTTATAGCTGCAAAGAGGTATCAACTGCATTTCAAAGTCTATGTATTTGAATGCAGTCCCTGTTGCTGTAATGGTCAGGTGTCCCAATACTTTTGTCCATTTGGTGTACCAACCCATCTGGTAAGTTTCAAAACCTGAATATTCTTCAGTTTCATACACCATACTCAGAAATGAGTGGCAAGTTTAGATGTTATGCAGATTTTAAGCTGATTTAGCACCATCAGATCTTCAAAATCAGAAGCAGAAAATGTTATTATCATAGAGGAAATTCTTTTGTTACAACTGGGCAGACACAGAGAGACAGCATAAAATATAATGTTTCAATAAAATCAAATAAAAGTGAGAAAATACTTTAAATGGAATACACCATGCAAGCATATAATGAAATGATTTAGCATTTAAAAGAGCAATCTTCGATCCTGGACACCATCTGCTGCAATGCTTTGTAAATTCAACATTTGACTACTTATCAGACTTCCTCCAAGACCTGAAACGTTGCCGGAATGCTTCTGGTACCAAATCACGGCATCTTACAATAGTTCTGGCTGTCACTTGCACTGAGTGCTGAATGAGCTTCCTGGGCCTTTCCTGTCATCACTGATTGCAGCAAAACTACACAATCAACCTCAGGCCAACCTCACACATTCAAAAAGGGAGAGAAAAGTGTCTGGGTCTTTCATCAAACTTTGGAACTAGAGGCAAGTTAGCCACCGCATGAAACATTTTCAAACCCTGTGAATGCTACCGACAGACCAGAATGCTATTAGCATTACCCGATAACGTACCTGCCTTAATTAGACACAAGCTGTAGAGCTGCAACTCCATTTCAGAACCAGAAAACTGGAGGAACTGCACAGGCACATAGAGACATGACCTGCATTGAATGACCTGTAGGATGTCGTAAAACCTAGGAATTTAGAATATTAAAGAAGTGCTGGTACTACTTCACTTTAGGGTAAAGGCAGCATTTGGCTGACACTCTTATCCAGAGTGACCTACAGTCATTAGTTACAGAAACAGTCCCCCTGGAGACACTAAGGGTTAAGAGTCGTGCTCAAGGCACAATGGTAGAAAGGGGGGGAGATTTTCGAACCAGCAACCTTGTGGTCATCACCTTAGGAAGTTAATGTAGATCATCATAAGGCCACTTCATATGATGTACATTAACCTCTTAAGACAACTCACATAAGCGTTCATAAATATACATAAAAGCTCATTCCAACAAGGCTTTTATTCCATTTCACAGTCTTCTCACCTCAAGCAATGGTACAACAACTGTTGCTTGTTGGAATAACCCTTAATGCTTATGCAGGTTTATCAGACAAACCACTGATGCTGAAGGGCCAGTCCAATCTAAAATCTAAAGTATAAATAAATCCAATACAGACTCAACAGAAAATAGTATGCTATAAACACAATGCTGGGCATTAATACTATAGATAAGTAGCTTACAGTCAAGTGAATTGCTAGCAACACAAATAGTGGTTAGGAGTTTGTTACTGCAGAATACAGAGACAGTAGTAGATAAAATAGAGATAGCAGTATTGGGTATTAAAAAATTAATCAGATATTCAAATCCCATGCTCAGTTTCCCATTCTCCATTTGCAACAGCAGCTCTTGTTGCTGTTCAAAAGGTTAAAGCTGCTGTAGAAGAAACTACACTTACCAACAGTCACTCAGACATTGCAATGTAATACATCGCCCCCCTTAATGCAGCCCTCAATTGCCCTTTAATTTCCTTTTGTCTGTGACTGTTTTTCCAAATTTGTCATAATGCTCAGCAAGCTTTAGAAGATATTTGTTCATACATGCAAATGTCCTTCAGAACAAAACTAGCAACTATAGTCATTCCATACAGCCATGACTTTTGAGATTCAATTTAATCTCTGTTCGTTAGCAGTGAGTATTTATGTCTTAAAATACCCGGAGTGAGGAGGACAACCACACAAACCGCAACCCCCTGTGAATTCCATAAATGTGTCCCCAAGACAGCCACCCTAACTGTTTTCACTGCAATACTGCAAAGATGTGATTAACAAATCTCAAAGGAGACATGTTAGTTCATACTACCAGAGAAAGATGCACCACAAACCATCAGCCAGGCCCACACATACACAGACAAACAGATCCCACTCACAACCAATAGCCAACACTATTGATCATTAGGCCTCCTAAAACCAAGGCCTAGGTCTTTAACACCCAAACTCAAGTCATTCTCAGCTAAACATGAGACCAGTTCACTTTATACCCCCAGCAAATACAAGCCTTGAACCTTTACTGGTGCTGATAAACAAAACAGAGGCAACACAAAAACTATGAGTTTATACTATAACAGTCAATAGTTATTTAACTAAGCATTATCTCTGGATCCATGTCAGAAGTGCAACAAATGGTCAATTGTGACCATATGGCAACACAACTCCTTATATGGAACTTCCTCCAGTTTGACTTGATACTCAGGGTGTCAGACGTCATGCTTTGTTCGGTGCTCCCGTGTCACGGATAACCAAAGTTATTGTCATTTAGTAATACTGGACTCACAGTACAGAAACAGAGCTGTTAAACAGACATGTCCCAACGGTGCCTACACTGTTCTACACCCTAGAAAGTGCCCATCTGGTCCTAAATTAAATTAAAACAGTGTTGTTTGAATTTACTGATCTTCTTTCTTCTGATTTGTGCTGCAATTATATTCCAAGAGAAAGAAGTGCTTACTGTCATCAGTGTGGCATCAAAATACAAATATGCAACAAGACAGACTGCAGAAAGTTAAAGTGGTTCTCTGACCACACTCTGCAATTTACCCACATTTGATGTGGGTGTTAAAGGAATTCTCCAGCATTAACTTCTGCAGCAAACAGGCAAACACCACAGACAATAATTAAGACACATTTTCATGTCCTTAGAAGCAGAAAAACAACACTTACTTGAATACACACTTGTACCAGAAGCCAGTGGGCAGATGTTGAATCACCTGCTTCTATCCGGTTTGAGTCAACCATATGCTACTGTGATTGATAGAGAGGTCAGAAACCACTGGACCACTCATTTAATTTGACTGACATTAATGTCTTGAATGAAAACTGCATTTTAAGACTGACATTTAGGCTGATTTTTCAAGACAGATGACAACATTTAAAGACACACACACACACACACACACACACACACACACAGAAAAGGAAACCTGACTGCTCATGTAGTCGTCTGAATGGCACAGTAAACACTTTCCCTCCACTGTCAAACCAATGGCACTTGAGTTATGTCATATGTCATATCTTATACTCATATATGCCGCAGTCACCGATTTGCAGCTCGTTCACATTCTTTTCAGAGATAAGAAGTGACTGCTAGGCTGGTTAAGTGCCTGTGTGTGTGTGTGTGTGTGTCAGTATACACTCACACAGTTCTAGTTCTCACATCCAGTAATAAGTGTTTTCACACCACTTTCCTGATCGTTCATCATGGTCATATCAACCCGTTCTCACCCCCTCAAGAGCACAGAGAGATAGTCCGCCCCCCCTCCGCAACCCTCACCTGCACATACACACAGACACGCACAAACACACGCACCACTTAGCAACTATGTTTCTGCTCCTTTCCTCTATCTCTTTCTCTCTCGCTCATTCTTCTCTTCGTTTTTCACACACACTTGCACTCTCACACACTTACATAGACAGATGGATTGACACTGATTAATAGTAGTCCTGATATTTACCTTTTATAGATAAGATAAACCTTTATTAAATTTGCTTTGCTAATGACAGTGGAAAGTACAAAGATAAGAACAATAGAATACAAACTACCGTTTTTTTCTCTTAAAATTAATTCAAACTATTCAAATAAACAGTTTTCTATTCAATCAAATGTTTTTTGATGCTACAAAAGGAAATTAGCCATGTTCTTGCCCACAGCTGTTTACTTCATGTGTCTGTTTATCTGGCGTATTTATTGTTTTTTTGGTATTAGCCCCGCTTTTACCCCGTTTTCCTGTTCTCTCCCCTTGCCCAGGTGTTCTTCTTTCTATAGTTAGTATAAATACTAACTTCTGTTTTTGTCCCAGTGCTTTGAGACTCATGTCATGCTGTGTTTTACATCAGTGTAACTTGGTTTGATTATTGTCCTGGATTCTGTGTTTCAGTCCTGGTGTTTTGCTTTCTCTTCAGGTTTCTTGTGTTTTCCTGTTTGGTTTTGGTTCTCTATGTGTTCAACAGTCCATCCTTATTAAGCTCTGTTCTATTTAGTTCTACTTTGTCTTGTTTCATTTTACTTTATTCCTTGTTATCTACTTCTGTTGGTTCAGTGTTTAGTTCAAAGTCAAAGTTCCGTTCAAAGTATAATGTCTCCAGCCCCCATGGTTCCATTTATTTCTTGTTTGGTATCTTGTTTCCTGTATTTTCTTAATAAAGTCCCAAGCCTACATTTATTCTTTACATACAGCAAATAATTGTTCAGTCTTGGAACCACACACTACACCCAGTGGTCTAACACAATTCCAAATACATCAGCCACAACATTAAAAGTGATTAACACCGATTTTCACATTATAGTGCCACCTCTCCAGGGGTGGGATATACTTAGCAGCAAGCGAGCTGTCAGTTCTTAAAGCTGATATGTTGCAAGCAGGAAAAATGGCCAGGCGTCAGGATTTGACTTTTCTGTTTTCATGGAGTTCATACATTTCTGTTCAGTTCAGTCACATGCAATTCCACCCACCTAGTAGTACTCACTCAATCAGACAATGCCACTAGGGATGGATACCAAGACCCGGTACTTAATAGGTCCCGGTGCCTAATTATAAAAGACCGGGGGACCGATAAGCTCTGACGTTAACGGTTCTGCTGTTGGAAATAAAAAAATAAATAAATGTCCTATTTATTATTGTTAAATAAACATTACCTAGCATATTTTACCTGACCGGCCTTTTGTAACTGGCTCTCCCGTTTGTGGTACAAATGGGCTTTGTTTTCTCGCTTAAGGTGATTTTCAAAGCGAAGTGTGCGACTGTGTGGGTGTGGGTGTATACTTTTGTCAACATATTTGTGTATGACAGCTCTGTCCCAGTACATTTGTTCATATTGACCAGTTCGTCTGGCTTAAAGTTTAGAGCAGGACGTGGTTTAATATCCATTTTTTTGAAGATAGTAACGAAGATACTCTGACGATACAATGTTACGGACTGGAGCCTCTAATCTTACAGTAGCAGCAGGTAACAGTGACTTCGTGAGATGTGTTGCGTTAGTTGTTAGGTAACAGACATAAAAGTCCGTCATCAACGTTAGATCACTTATTTGGGATTCCTAACTCGAGATATGACACGATTCCTAAATCCAGTTAGGATCTAAGCTATAGATTTAAAAAATCAAGTGTTATTTCTGTTCTCAATTTGATTTGGTTTTTAAATTAAAAAACACAACAAAAAGTACTGATAAGAGTACCGTTAAAGTTCCAAACCGATAAGTGGTATCGATAGAAGTAGTAATATTGTTAAAACCTTAGTGATACCCATCCCTAGATGCCACCAATGGGCAATTATATCAAAACACTTTATATTGTTTTGAAAGTATCTGTATTGATAGTGGGATATTGGGAAAGTAGCCTAGCTATTATTTGTCTACAGTTTGAAAGAAAGACTCTTTTGCTTATTTTGCACTGCTTTTGGATAAACTCGTGTATCCCCCTATAAGGACGCGTGTAGTAAGTTGTAGTAATCTGGCTCCGACACAGATAGTAATGTGAAGCTATGAAATGCTCTTCCAGATTTCCATCCCATTATGCTCATATTGTCATATTTTTAGTCAAAAACAATGGTAGGATCCATATAGCACATCATGCATATGCAAAAATATGCTAAATGAAAGCCCCCCCCGGCCACCCTGTATATAATTAGTTGTTCAGGCCTGATAAACATAGCAGGCTTGGAAAACATTTCAGCTTTTGTGGCAGTCAGTTTATATTAGCATGTTCAGTGAGCATGGGTTTATGGGTCTGTGTGAACAGCTTTAGATTAGAGCCATCAACCAAACACTTCAAACACGCTTACACAAACACACACACACACACACACACACAGCCGCATGCTTTATAAACAAATACACCTGTCAGTTCATGGTACCAGGGGAGCGTTTCTGAAGATAATACACCTGCCAAGACAGGATCAGTTAATTGTATGGAGGCTTGAATGAGCTGTACATTTCTGCAGCATTTAAGAGCCAATCCACACACATTAGCACGATAAATATCACTTGCCATTCTGCCTCAGTCTGCTGTTCATACACTCTTCGGGCCTGATTTCTGCCTGACATGCACTTGGATTATGGTAATGCTTGTACATCTTCCTTTCGATTACATGGAGTTAATGGCCAATGACCGACACAGTCAGAGACACCTAATACGCCTCGTTTTCCTGCTGACATGGTCTGAGGAGGAGTTGTTGCATATTCACAGGGGTAACTGACTATTCATAAACAGTTTTATAAAAGAGTTGTGACGAATATAAAAAAAAGATAATGCATTATTTAGGTATAGAAACGTGCTTAATAAAGATTTGCCATTGCCATTTGCCAAAGATTTGCCATTGTTGGCAAAAATGAATGCTTGTGATGCTGCAAAACTGACAGGAATTATTTCAACCTTTCTCCTTGTCTACAAACTGTCTACAACTGACCATTACACCAGCAAGGATTTAATGACATTTAATTGAGACTTTAATATGGCGTTGGACCCCACTTTGCAGCTTTGACAGCTTATACTTTTCTTTGACAAGATTTTGGAGGTTCTGTTAGAATTTGTGTCTGTTCATTCTGTAGAGCAATTATGAGGTCAGACACTAATGTTGGACGAGAAGGTCTGGCTCACATTCTCCATTGCAGTTAATCTCCAGGGTTTTGGGTGGGTTTGAGGTCCGGGCTCTGTCTGGGCCTGTCCAGTTCTTGCACACTGAATTCATCCAACCATGTCTTTATAGAGCTCGCTTTGTGCACTGGGACACAGTCATGCTGGAGTAAAAAAGGTACATCCCAAAACTGAGTCCACAAAGATGGAAGCATGACGTTGTCCAAAATGTCTTTTTCTGCTGAAGCAATAAAATTGCACTTCATTGGAAGTAAGGGGCCTTGCTCAAACCATGAAAAAAACACACGGCTCATTAAGTGAAACTGCAATGAATTAAAGTCCACTGAGATCCTGTGGGAACATGTTGGAAGATGTGTGTGGATGAAATAGACGGTGCGTGGACAAAACTGAAGAATGTGTGGGAAGTAGTTCCTTTAAATAATGTTGGGAAAATATGATGAAGCAGTGTGAGGGTGTATTCAGCGTTAGAGTACTGTCAGATCATTTTGCATTTTATATTACATTCTACATTCATATTGTACCATTGTACACAAGCTCTCAGTAGTGGGTTATACACTGGGCCTGCACTTTACTTTTTGTGCGGCATCTTGCATTGTTATTTTTTTTTGTGTTGCTCCTCATGTAAGTCAACAGATGTGATAAACTCACCAAAAACACCACACATCAGTTTATGGCAAACATACATGTTAGGATCTCTGTGGGTTTTATAGATCCACTTTTGAGTTCGTTCTAATGCCAGGCCTGAAAAACCAAGAGGAGTCATCTTGTAGTTGGAATTTTGGCACATTCTCAGTTTTTGTAGATAACAGTATATAATAACTTGGCTTACCATGTACATTCCAGTGAACTACCCTAGCTTATGCTCTTCATATACACTCCAGACTTTCACTAGCACCTGCACTTTACCTTCAGTTTACTGCCACTGCAGGCACACTACTGTCCTGTTCGTAGTATAGACCCAGGTCTCAACGCAACTTTGTGAATAGATTTTTTTTTAATCATCCGATAAGAGTCTCACGTTAACACAGCACGTCAACGCCAATAACGGCCCACTAGCTATATAATTTGAGAGCTTCACATTCCATATACACTTTACTGTTGCACTGCTGTATTGTCTACATACTGTACAGTCTCAGATTTGCACCCTATTCACACTTTCGCTGCATGTAAAAGTGTATGTGACAATAAAGCCTACTACTACTACTACTACTACTACTACTATGTTTACATTGCAGTGTTGTCTGTTTATTGTGTTGCCTGATTTACATCCCATTCACAGAAGTGTTACTGTACATTGTTGTGGTGTCTTTTTGTGCTGTTTGTATTGTGTTAAAACTGTGCACTCTGTTGAATGTTATGTGTTGCACCGTGGCCCAAGAACAAACATCTCATACTATGTGTTCACTGCTGATTACAATAAAGTACCATTACCCTAGATCATATCCTGTCATAAACATTTACATTTACGGCATTTTATCAGACGCTTTTCCATTGCCTACCTACAGGGGGCAGTCTCTCCCTGGAGCAACTTGGGGTTAAGGGTGTGCTGGAGGTAGGATTCGAACCTGTGACCTCTTGGTCCAGAGACAAGTATGTGAGGCTTTCTATGTGAGGCTATTTTTGGGGTAAAGACAAAATCATGCAAATCTGAATTAATCGTTTTAATCAAAACAAAGACAAAAAATAAAGCTAGCTTCTGAAAACGGGCCCAGTCTCAGGTGTGCTAGCAGTGCAGACTGTCCCTCAAGAGAACCAGCTGGTGTTGTTTAAAACATCCAGTGGTGATGTGGTTTATCTGTCCAATTCACACCTCAGCAAGGTGAAAAAAGGAAAAGGAAGAAGTGATGAGTGGGAGGAAAAAAACGACAAGCTAACACATGCTCTGGCCCCCCAATGACCCTCTCCTGACAGAGCATGAGAGGGAGGTAGAAGCTCTCAGGGAGATCGTGGAAACGAGAGATTCTCACATTCGAAAGGCGTGCACCTTATCTCTGTGGCTGCTGGCCTGCCAGGTCCACTGGAGTGGCTGCGTGATGATGGCTGTTTGGGTCATGAGCACTTCAGCCCTGCAGCAAGGCCATCTGTCCAAACACATCACACCGTCCTTAATTAGCCTGCTAAAGGTCAGCTTAGCACTTTTCCAGTCAGGCATGCCCTTGGCCACCCCTAGGGATGGCTTGAGGGGCCTGATAACAGCGCAGCGCCAAGAAGCCAAGGGTGACAGTTGGTGAGGTGGCTAGTAAGGGAAAAATGTTATACAACTGGTTAGGAGTCTATAGCTGTGTCTCAATTAAGACTACACTATTCGGACAAAATTATTGGGACACCTGACCATTACACCAACAGGTACCTTAATGACATTGCATCCAAATACATAAAGTTCAATATAGAGTTTGTCCCCTATAATAACTTCCACTCCTCTTGAAAGGCTTTCCACAAGACTTTGGTGTTTCTGTGGGAATTTGTGCTCATTTATTTTGCAGAGCATTTGTGAGGTCATTCACTGATGTTGGATGAGAAGCTCTAGCTCACCATCTCCAATTATTCTTAAAGGTGTTAGATGGGGTTGAGGTCAGGGCTCTCTGCGAGCTAGTCAAGGTCTTCCACAATGAACTCATCCAGCCATGTCTTTATAGTGTCCAAAAAGTTGGAAGCATGTCCTGTTGGTCCGAATGATGTCCTGATGTGCAGGTGAGGCATATCTACAAATTCGAATATGTTATTATAAAAATGGTGTTGGCTAAAAATACACAACAGATATTTAAACTGCTACTGGTATGAAAACACTAATTCTGGGACATACCAGTGTATGATATTGGTAGCATGCATTCACAGCTCATGCATTCAAAACCATACACAACACCTACATACACCCATAGAGACATTTTGATGGCATTTTCCAACAAGTAAAAAGAAGCATTAAATGTTTCCCATTGCAGACACTCATAATAAAGGATAAACAGTTCTGTCAAACCAGAAGACATCACTAGACTTGAAATAAAAGTTGAAGATTGGGATTCTGCCTTTCAAGGTGCAACAATACAGTCAGAATAATATTTGTATGGAAGGAATTTGCAGCTTTGGGCAAACCATCAGCTTTGCCTTTGAGCTAAAGGACTCCACAGGCTATAAGGGAATAAACTACAATAACTGACTGAGTTTAGAGGGGTGTGCTCTTGTTTGTGGCAGATTTCACTGGAAATTGAGACCAAAGGTTGATCTCCAGACATGCATTTCTGTTATGAGATCATGACTGGCCCTGCAAGTGGTTGGGGCAAAGGACCTTCATAATGAGTTACAGTATCAATATAGTCATTATCAGAATCAAAACATTTGATTGATCCTGAAAGAAAGTGCTTATGTTATTACTGCACAGACACCCAGAGATGTAAAACAGATAAAATATAAAGTCTAAATAAATCTGTTACGGCTGACGGACGTTAGAGGCCGTTGTTTTCTGTTTTTTCCCCTGTTCAGTTTGATGTGTTCTGTGGACTTTTATTTTGACGTCT
>JBBPDH010000027.1:5334170-5351065 GCA_037974565.1 Clupeocharax schoutedeni
TTTATACAGGTGTCCTTTTGAAACAATGCTTCTGTCCTCTGACTGTACTTAGGACATCTCAAAATTGATGACTGTTCATTAAATCTGAAAAAGCAGTTAATGCTGGTCAGATTATTCTAAATGAAATAAAAATTAACCCCTATTACCACAACAAAGATCAGAATTTTGCATCTACTTGGGAGTGAAAAGCAAAACATATTTCCATCTCTCAGGAAATTATGTTGAAAGAAGTACATGAAAGCTTAAGATGAGATACTGTGCAAAATTGTCATTTGTTCATATTTTCCTTCCAAAGAGCTACTTTCTTGTATTTTTATGTAACAGTTCTCCAGGATACCTGAAGGACATTCATTCAAAGGCTTTCATTTTCAGTCCAATCCCTGAACCTGACCAGTTTAAGGGGAATGTTTTTGTTTATTACGCCCCAGAGTGACATACATCCGAATCCTTCAAAAAACACAAAGCACATCTAACTTAAGGATTGAACCAGAGAAGAAACAGGTACAGGCTATTTCAGATGATCAGGCTGTGATCAGTATACTGGTGGTGCTGAATGATGAGTGGTTGGAACACCTTTATCAAGTCAACTTAGATCATTTGTTCCCATTTCTTTCATTTAGTATACTCAATACGGCATAAAAGACAATTCAACAAGCATTATAAAGTCTGGTTGCACCAACCAAAAACATTTTCTATCTGGTTGCTAAAGGCCTCGACTATCTGAAAGTGCAATATTGCTATCTTAATACTTTTGCAATCTGCAGCGACCAAGACCAAGTATTTGTGCACGTTAGGAAACTGCAAATGCTCAGTCACTAGAAAATGTCTTTTTTTTTTTTTTTTTGAGGAAAAATTGACTAATAGTTTCAACACAGTTCATCCTCAATAGAAGTATTTAGTTAGGTGGTCATTTGCACTGGACTGTTAGGTGAGGCTGGTGACGTTTTGAACCAAGAATTAATTCACAAGGACAAACAGCAATGCGCCAAACCCTCACAGCAACGTCTACTTTTATTTAGCACAAAAAAATTCTCCTTGTTGACAGTTGTGTTTTTTCCCCTCTCCATCATGAAAAGCAAAAGACCACATTTCATTTTTGTCCTGTTCCACTTGTTCCAATAATCCGATATGATTTCCTCCAAACTGTCCACTAGATAAACCCGACAGACACGGGCTAATAATCATAAAACTCTACTGCTATATGTGCTCCCCATGATACGTGTCCAACTGACCTGTTCGGCTCATTGCTTCCAATCTAAAACACGTAACGGAGCAAGAGGACACTTTACGCCAAATCAGATTTTCCAAAGAAATTGCTCTACTCTAGGAGACTACTTGTTTTTGTACAGCAGTAGAATTTTATGAGGAACTGCGAAGCATGTGAGTGCATTAGAATCAACCCCTTACCACCCCATCTCCCTCAAAAAAAAAAAAAAAAGCCCAAAGAAAAATCATATTTCACTCTCAGAAACATTAAATATTTACCCTCCCCACCCCCCCGACCAAACCCCAGACCCGTCTCCTGCCCTCCATCACACTTATGATTCATGCCTTAGTCATGATTTGCCCTCTCAGTACTGATTAGTCCATGAGTCTTTTATCTGGACTCCTAACCGTCCTCACTTTGATATTACATTGTTGTTACTCGTTATTGGTTTATTTACACAGGGCTTCTCTGTTGGCATTACAGTGAATAGAAATCACAGGCAGTTAGTAATGAAGCAGCGATCCATCGATTAAAAAAAAAACCAAAAAACAGAAAGCAAGGAAGAAAAGCATAAAGACCACAAAAGAAAAAGATATAGATCTCTCCCTTGCAGCAAGTACCACATCAGTAAAAAAAAAAAAAAATCAACCCGAAAACAACAACAATAATATGGCAGTAACAGAGAGAGTGAAAAGATGAACCAAAAAAAAAGCAAAATTGACAGCAGCCCTTGTAATATTTACTTTGGATTTTTAATACCATTTGCGATTTTATTGGCTCTCTCTTTAAGGTATTTTCTGGTGTTTTTGATTGTTACAATTTTGTCACAAACACAGAGGGAGGATGGTAAGGTTATTCTTTTTTTGTTTTTTGCCTTTTTTCTAGCAAAAGCACCACCCATATTTGCACGGGGAGAAGGAAAAAAAAAAAAAAGTCTGTCGACTGTGTCAGCGTGTCCAATGTTATTAACGTTTCTGCGTATGATGGGAGCTTTGCATGAGGGACATCTGATGTTTGAGTGTTCAGTACCACTCACGACCCAATCGGCAATCACAATAGTTGTAGTCTGATGATGGTAATTACAGTGGCCTCAGATCCCTGTGCAGAGGGAGGTTAAGAGTGAGAGAAAAGACAAAAAGAAATAAAGAAAGAAATACAGAGAAAAAGAAAGAGAGAGAAAGAGGAAAAACTCTCCTCTCTCAGCCTGGCAGCGGTAGTGCAGGTCCAAAAGTTCAAATGCAAAAAAAAAAAAAAAAAATTAATAATAAAAAAATTGGGCGGTGGCTTTTTCTTCCTAAACCTGGAAGTCCCTCTGTAGTATCTGTCAGGTGGTCAGTGCATGGTGTCATAACTTGGCTTCACTATGACGCAAGGAAGGGCTTAAACGATGGGAGAGGGTCACTGCAAGACCAATCCAACCTGAATAACAAACATAGAAAGAAAAAAGGTCACTACTGAAATGACTCCAATGTCTCCAAAGAGGTCAAAATCCAACACACAGACAGTGACCAAACTCTTGACATAACTGTAAATCAGAAATAGTCATAAGAAAAAAAAATCCTGAACCCTCTAAGATTGTATACAGCAAAATGTGATCTCAACCCTGTCCTCTACAGTAAAGCTCATCAAAGTAGGAGTGGTAATCAGATTTCTCTCTTGTTCATGAACACCATACTCACAAACAGGCATCTTAGATCAGCAACCCCACTCTCAAGTTATAAAAATAAAAATATTTTATTTAGTATTAAACTTAGAACCCCTTACATTATGTAGGCCAAATGTTTTTAACAGTGTTTGTATTAATGTCACAATAATGATTACAATAAAAAATAAGACTACTTTAAAGTCACTCAAGGAGATATTTGGATAATTCCAAAGAAAAAAGCCTCTTCGATGGCGGTTGCGTGAACTAAGCCAGAGCATATTCCGATTGAGCTCAAAGCACAAGAGCTTCTGTCATACAGGGCTAGAATGTGTGTTTGGGTTCATACCTTCTCAGCCCCCATGCTGGGACATTTCCAATTGTACAGGTAATACTGCAGGTTCCCGTCTCCAATACCAAACTTCAGCTTCTCCAGAAAAGTCTTATTCTCCATCAGATCCAACGCATTAAAGACATCAAATCCTTTCTGTAGGGGAGAGGACGACGGCGAGGGTGAGATAGTGAGAGACAGCAATGAAAGAATAGGAGGGAATAATGATAGGGAAAGAGAATAGGACACAGACTGAAGAAGTAGGTCCTCTTGCTTGTTTGAGGTGGACCAGGAGAAATAGATATAAATAAATAAATAAACAAACTTGCATAAGACACAACAAGTGTTTACTGACCGACTTGGCTAGGACGAGCGCATCTCCCATTAGATCAATCAGTGGTATGCTGGTGTGCACGTTGTAGAAGGAGTAGGCTGCCTTCAGGCTACGGTGCACTGGGTGGTTCATGATGGTGGACGGCAGGGTGTAAAAACTTAGGAAGTCGGTCACCTTCCCCTCTGAATTCTACCACAACAGAAAGCAATCAGAATGCAAATCAACTGTCAGTCAATCAGCAAAATTCTTAATGAAAGTAGTTAAGATTCTACAACAGAAATGCAAATACATTAAAAAACATTGGTCATTTTATCAAAAGGATGCTTCCCTTTGAAATAGAGCTATGGTAAAAAAATATGAGAGACCGCTTCACCCTTTGTTTTGTTCACTGTTTATACAGTTTGCGGCTGTGTGTGTGTGTGTGTGTAAAAAATGCAGGTTGCTATTCTTGCATGAACAACTGCAGTGTGTAAAAAATAAGAAATGCCTCCATGTGTGTAGTAGTGTTTGTAGAACAGCTTTTCTATGCGCTGTATTCCAGCAGCTTCACTCCTGATTCAGTTTCTGGTGAGATGAGTTCACACATGCACACACTGTACTCAACATTATTGAGTAATTATATGTATTATTTCAACATTTCCTCCAAACATTGAATCAAGTGTGGTCAATAATATATAAAACAACAGTGACATGCACATTTTACACAGACACACTCCCACAAATTAGGTCACTAATAAGGCATGCTACAAAAATCTTCTCTGTTTACACCTGATTATTTTATGTGACTAGTATCTGGATTGTAAGCTTGTAAGATTTTAACACATGCTTTTATACCTGTTTGTCTAGTCAGATTTTAAATAGGATTACTAAGAGTGAGTAATAAGCAAATTGGTCATGCTTCATCTCATTTTTCTCTCCTTTTAAAACTCATTAGTCAAATCACTTTAGGAGATGGCGTTTCTCTTCAGGCCTTTAAGCCAGATGTTCTAGCAGTTGTTTCTTTCTGCTGTACTACTTATAGGAAAGAGAAAACATTGTAAGAAACTGAGCAATGTTGGGCAAAATTAAGATCTGTTCAGTATCTGGGGTGTGTTTACACTTGCACGGTTGCGTGGCTATGTCACACATGACGTGGCCAGGTGTATACCAGGTCTATGCCTGAAGATTCTGCAGGTGGCGTACCTCTACCACATATGTGTCAATGATGTTTTCCTGAGGCAGAAGCCAGTGCTTCACCTCCTCCAGATTCATGACGGGTGCCAAATAGAACTGGCGAAGGTAGTCCAGCAGCAGGCGGTGAACAGCTGGGACATCTTTCACAGTCATTGGCCTCAAGCCTAAAGTCTTGGGAGACTAAAAGGGGAAAGATACAGTTATTCACAATAAGCTTTACTGGTGTGAAAACTGTATTATCAAAGCTTGGGTAACAATTTAGTAACATTCAATATAGAGTACAAATACTTCTAAACTTGACAGATACTAGATAGTTAACCAATAAACCAAAAAAGTTGGTTTGGGGGCTATAAAGGCCATTTATGATCACAGCACCAGACATTACAACTGCCTGCAAGTCACCTGCTCAATAGTCAATTTTACCACTGCAATGTTTCTGGAGTACAGAATTATTTAATTATTTAATTAAGAATTATTTAATTATTTAAACCTTGAGGGTCATTTAGGTAACCACTACTCTAGGAAAGTCACATATAAGTCACCCTAACCCTAACCATTAGGTTTAAATGGAAAGTGAAATTTATGACAGCAGACATTATCTATACTCTTGCTTACAAATAGATATGCATGAAGTCTTTGTGCAAGACTCCAAACGTTTCACTTGCCAACATCTGTGACACACTTAAAACTGTAAATCACCCTGAATATGAGCACCTGCCAAATGCATATGTAATAACATGTTACTGTTCAAAATTGGGCATCATATAATATTACATTGCTCTCTAGGTAAAAATGCAAGGGGCACAAATAAAGGGCACAAATTATTAAACACAATCTTTGATTTATTTTCTGATGAAATGGTGGCTTCCCAGTGGATTCCTGCAGATCATTGTCAAAGACCCCGCAAAACTCATAACATTGGTAAAGACAAAGTTTTGAGAGACTTTCTAAAAACAGGTGCATGTTGGTATAGAAGACTGCGTGTACCTCTGACAGTCGGTAGAGCTTCATGGTGCGTTGCATAGTCATGTTCCTACTCAGGTGTGAAAACTTCACTTCAATCAACTTCCGGGGGTTCAGAGACCGGTGCCAGTACCTGCAGACATGAGCAGATATAAATACACCTACATGACAAATTCCAAAACATGTACATTTAGAAACATTTAGAATATGGAAGCTTTTGTTTACACTGTGCCAAACTTTTCTAACAAATGTTCCAATAAAATCTTGTTGGAACACGGAAAGAATGATTTTCCTTCTCCTGTAAAGGTTTTGCTCTAAACTAAGGTTTTGTTCTAACAGTGACAATATATGACAAAGAGGTGTAACGGTATACTTGAAAAAAATCTTGCTAAAAGGTTCTACGTTACCTGCAAGTGCCCACTGGTTTGGGCAGTACCACTCCTGCAGTGTAAACGGCCTGAAAGATGCCCTGAAGGTTGACTCTTCTGGTGATCTCTCGGATCAGGACTGGAGCCACACGCTTGGAGCGTAACTTCTTGTGGACACACAGGAAGTTAATCTCTACCATCTTTTTCTCCCTGAGAGGAAAACAGCACACATGTCCAGACACACATTATTTGGGGAGGAATACAAACAGTTTTGCATTCCAAGTTTGTCTAAATTGTATGTAGTCAGATATTTCAAATAGTCCATTTTGAGTAGTGAATTGTAGTTATGAATCAATACTTGTGGTCATATATAGATATACAGTAATCCCCCAGTTTTATGCAGATCAGGAGTCACAGATTCACACTTATTTTTTGAGAGCCAAACTCAGTTTTCCCCACAATAAATCCCCACAATAACGTGGAAACTGCAAATATCCTCGCCTTTTTTGCGGTAATAAATATATTTTTCTGGATGTTTTCACACAAGGGGACTCTTTGCATATCTCAGTGGGGAAAGCACTCTTCCGATTGCTCTTCACGAGACCATTCCAACGAGCCCTCATTTGTATTTTTAGCCACAGTAGATAAGGTTTTATTCTCCAAAAACCATTCACCGCCCCATGGTGTCCCAAAACTTTTGTCCTGCAACCTTCTGAGTTGCTTATCTCTGTGGGGAATTTAAATTCAAATACGGGTTTACCTTTATATTTTCTTTAGGTGTAATGCATTAAACTGAGTTTAAAATGACATTAGAAGTGTTCCGGGAGCATATTTGAGGCATATTTAGGGTTTACACAATAAAAATAGGCATTTTTAGGTTTTGTTGTTTTTTGTTTTTTTTTTTAAACCAAAGCACAACATGGTTTTTCACTATACGTGGGTGCTCTTGGAACGTAACTCTTAGGATTACTGTATTTCAAATGGCCTATATCCTATGTTTTTCTAGCAATAAAATGCTTCCCCCTCACATCCACTTTCATGTACCAAAAACATTTTACACAATAACTTATCTTTATCCATTAAATATAAACAGGTTCCTTTTTTTGATAGGTCGCATTTAAGACACAGACAATCACACATACATTCTTAAATATAAGACCTCTATTCTTATTGGCTGCCATGGGTTGTGCCTTAAAATTGAATCAACCGAGCTAAATATTTACCCCTTAATGCTAAACAAAAACACATTTACACAAATGCTGGTTAATTGGTCAAAGATGTGTTCTAAATTGTGAATTCAGCTACGATTCCAGTTACGAGAAAAATATGACTTACTGCCTGTGTGAATGAACTTACATCTCATAGATGCGGATACTGGCTGGGATGGCACTGATGAAGCCCACTAGTTTCTGATTAGAGTTCACCCTCACTCCACAGTGCCACTGTGGCAACCAGCCTGGGGGACGCAGAGCCCTGAGAAAGAGAAAAGCAAAAAACAGGAAGAGAGATGCCGAGGTGAGAGTTTGGACAGCAATAGTAACGGTGGCGAGGGTAGTAAGTAGCAGAAGTAGGTGATTAAGCTTCAGCCAATTTGTGTGCACAGAAATCACTGCTACACTGCACACCTCTCATCCTAGACCTGCCTGGAAATACAGTTTAGAATGTACACCTACCACAGCAGGAACTCTGGAGAGTAGTCAAAGCGGAACATGTTGTCATCATCCTCCACGTAGTTCTCATTAAGTAGAGTATACAACTCCTTAAGCTAAGTAGAGAGAGCACAACAGAACAAACATTACTTCCTAACCAGTCCTTTCACTTATCTCATACATTTTTTCCTATAAAAATAATTTAAAAAATATTGGGCAGTTAGCATCTTAACTTATCTTCTTTATTTGTGCATTAAAGTTTTTTTGACAGGGTTTTTTAAGGTGTGTAACTGAGTTAGCCATAACGTGGCTGAAAACAGGTGTTGATTTCATTTCATTAGTTTTACAGGTAAGAAGAACAGACTACCGAAGCACTGGTGTACGTTGCTCTGGATAAGAGCGTATGCTAAATGCCGTAAATGTGAACGTAAACATCTGCACAGTTAAATTGGCAAAAACTATTAGGATTCCTTATGCCCCTCGTCTCAGTAAATCTATGTTTTTAGCAGAGTCTCTTATCCAGAAGAGGTTCAGATGGAAGACAAGTGCAGCACAAGGTGCACTGTCTGCATTTCCTCCTTGAATCAGGAAACAGCCACTGATCTTCCATGAGTCCGGTCCGCGGAGCCTCGCTTCTGCACCAATCAAAATTCAGTCAGATCAGGTCTGATCTCAGCGATGCGGTCACTGCCTGCCCCGCCCTGCCCCCTTGACTTCACGGCCCACCCCTTGTTTCAGCATGCTAGAATGTAAACTTTTGGAGCTCTCGTGTGAGGGTTACAGTCGAGATTCGGCCGGCTGTCCCTGTCTGAGTTCTGGCTCTCATGCGATGAGGAATATCCCCAGTTGGGTGAGATGGCAGTTAAAATGATTTTGCTCTTCCACTCCACGTATCTGTGTGAGACCGCTTTTTCTCAACTGACAGCCACGCAAACAAAGGACAGAAACAGGCTGAACTCAGAAAACACGCTCCGAGTGTCTCGGTCAGCGCGTCTTCCTCGTTTCGACCGGTTAGTGGCGAAAAAGCAGTCACACCCATCACATTAAAATGTTGATATTTATTTTTTTGCGCCAAATAGTTCCTGTGGGTGACTAGACAGGTAATTTAATTTATGTTAAAAATCAATTTACACGTTCAGCACCATTTGGTAGTTTTAAAAACGTGTAGTAAAAAAAAAAAAGGAAAAAAAGGTTTATTGGTTCTTATATATAGGCATAAGTATAATAATAATAATAATACTAATAATAATAATAATAATAATAATAACAATAATAAAAACAACAACAGCCTAATTACTATATACCTGTGTATTTACTTGACTATAATATATTTCTTTGGCAATAATCTTAAATTTAGCCAAAGCACTCCTTTTAGGTCATGTTTAATAATGTTTTTACATAAGCATAAGCCCTAATAATACGAATACAAATAGTAATAATAACAACAGTGGTGGTAGTGGTGTAATAATAATAACAATTCCATCCATCCTCTATATATGTGGGTACATCCGAGGGGTGGTCGTGGTGGTGGGGGCGGGGTTCATATGTGCAGGGCTCTGCAGCCCCAAAGCCTGACATTACTGGTCCCCAGGACAAATAAGTTTAAGAAATGCTGCTCTAAGCTATCTGGCCCCTTTACAGTTTAAGGTATAGCTGAAGCTTCTATAAACAGCAATTATATCCAGAAGACATTGCATTTCCAAAAATATATATAAATAAATTGAATTGTAAATACTCAACACACTGCCCAGCCATAACCTACACCCAGCCAGAACTATAGATATGCTTTCAGAACAAAAGTCATTCAGATCTTTCTGTATGTCTTTCAGAATCAAAATTTCATACTAGACTATACCAAAATAAGACATTTTAAGCAACACCTCTCCTTTTTAAACACATTTGGGGGAGAAAATAAGCTAATTTGATTTAAACATAAAGGAACACTGCAAAAGACCTGAACATGTCAGAAAAAGGCACAGAGACAGAAAGTGAACACTGAGTTTGGCTTGTGTAGTGCTGGTGGGTATTTGTGTGTGTGTGTGTGTGTGTGTGTGTCTCACCACAGCGGGGTTGCCCAAGTCCAGTGCATCCCAGCTAAAACCTTGAGGAAGGCTGTAGGGCTCCTCCCGGATGTTGTCTTTATCAGCTTCAATGCAACCATGTGATGTCACCATCTCCCCTACATTAAAAAACCAAAATTAACCAAGCATGAGAATGCGTCTGTAAGACTCAGTTTACTGTTAATGTAAGGCACTCCCTGAGCTTAACTGGGTCTTTTTTAACCTTCAAGTTACAGCATCTTTAGTCAGCAAGACCTTCTTACATCTTATTGAAACAGAGATATTGTAACGGAGCAAGAGACAGTTCTCTAATTGAAAAATAAACGAGATGCAGCTGCCATATAAAAAACGATTGCATTGTTTTAGCCAAACCCCACAAAATATTGATATGATTTTTTAAAATGTTTTACCAGTGAATCATTAATGTGGCCTTTAGTTTCAGATTCGTGGATTAATATGACTAAGCCCATTCAAAGAGAGTCATGTATGAGTGGACATAACTGTCTGAAAGTTTGGCCAGGATGGCTACTGAGCGGCCAGATTTTACTATATGAGGCCAATACAAATATCTCAGTTCCACCTGTGATTGGCAAAGAAATAGGTAACAAGCATTTCAATATAACTCTTCCCAGCATTCACATCACTGTATAAAGACAATTACAAAACTACATAAATGGTACAAGCCCTATTTATCCACACTTGGCCTCTAAGAACTTGTTCATGTCTCTCTGTCAGAGAGGCGGGTCGGCTGAGTCATGAGTGAATCTACCGGTTAACTTTCGCCACTCAGAGCCGGATCTGAGCCGCTGACTGTCATGCATGACACTTTACTTTCTTTTGAAAAACGATTTAAGCAATTCAGCTGAACTCACTGCTCTCAATTTGTCAATAGTGGGTCAAGTGACTCAAGTGACTCGCCGATCCGGATCAGTTTATTGAGTGACTCAGAGGGAGCCGAATACGAAACACACACAAATACTACCAGAAAAGTCAGATATGCTCATTTTCCTCAACAAGAACTGTTAAATTGCATTTTCTGTTAACAAAACAGTTGACTGTTTGATTTGAATCATTCTGCATAAAATTTGTTTTGTTATTTAAACATATTTTTGTTTTTTATACTTTTGTGGAATCGAAATAGGGAATCGTTAAAAACCGTAATCGATTAAGTGGAACCGGAATAGGAATCGAAAATTTTCAAACGATACCCATCCCTAATTACCATGCCACAGACCATGAGGAACATGAACAGCCTAATTCTGACCAAAAACACTAAAAGATATCAAGTGTGAGGTGGATAAATCAGCCTACTGTATTACTGAAGATTGCTAGAAATTAGTACCTAGCTTTGGGACAGGTTGAGTGTCCCAGAACTGGTAGCTGCGGCGTGAAGCCTCCTCCATGGTTTTGGCTGGTCCTGGTCCCACTGAGAAAAGCTCTATGGCTTTCTGGATCTCCTGAAGCTTATCAGCAGGAAGAGAGTTTACCTGGAGGGAAAAGGAAAGAGATAAAGTATCAGATAAAGCCTAGTATCAAATAAAAAGAAGGTACAATCCCCAAGCAAAACAATATATGAGGGATATTAAAAAAAGAAATTCTATTTAATAAGAATTTCAAAAACAAATTTCTACATTTTCACAATCCTTTGCGATACAATTTTCATGACATGCTCAGACACGCCCAATTACTACTCATCCAGCCTTCGCCACTTCCAACAAACATAGAAAAGTGTCGAAACTTTTTGAACATCCCTTATATGAGAAAGGGACAAAAGACAGAATTTGTTTTTACACTGTGAAGACATACACTCACTTTGGCCAATGGGTCCTGTGCCAAGTCCTTTACTCCAGACTTGTCCTTCTTTTTCTTTTGTTTCTTTTTCTTCTTCTTGGCCCCTGAGTCACCCTTTTCCCTGTCATACAGAACACAACCAAAAATCATGTAAGAATGTATACATCAAATACTAATACTGGGTAGACTTCCCTCGTGATGCCCAAAAACAGCTCAGTTCCTTCAAGACCTGTGTCTAATGTCAGGGGTGGGAAAACAGTGGCCAACAGCAACTTACACTATAACAACTGCATGCAAGTAGTGCTATTTAAGTAGTGCAACGGAGTGTGAACAAATTATAATAAAATACTTTGTATCTAGAGGTTTTAGTGGTATTGGGTCTTTGGGAAATTGAAATATTTACTATACCGTCCACCCCGACCTACTACAGAGCATTATTCACATCAATTACTGTATCTTTTATAAAGATTAGGCACAAAGCATTCAAGAAAAGGTGCAAGAATATGAGAACAACGGACGGCCGTATCAAATCAGCCAAACAGAACAGAGAATCCAAAAATAATCAGATTTTTTCCACAGCAAATCAGCACTGGTATGTTTACAAAGTGTGTCAAAAGCAATCTGAAGAGGCAGCACACAGAGGGGACCATATGGCCTCCCTCATCTGTGTCAGATTCCTGATAAAGACATGCTTTTATCCACCTACTCGCAGACTTCACAACATCCAAAGGGGTACAGCTTTCGAGTAGCTAAAAATATTAATAGGTTAACAGCGGTAACTGTGCTACAATCCTACTAGTAATGCCGAGTTGTCTTTGAGGCCCTAAGATTCATTTGATAATGTCTGCAGGAAGCACTGCTCTACTGAATGACATTAGGAAAAAACACCAGCAGCTTCAAAATGATCATTTTTGCCACTACAGAAATTACTGGAGCAGGAAATTCATTATCGTGAATAGCAAAGGTCTGCTCCCTGACCACCAATGGACCGTGACCCTCAATTTAGGAACCACAACTCTAGAGAAAGTCACCAACACACTCACTATGAGGATTAAATAGAGAGGAAACAAGAGGAGCACTTCAAGGAAAAAGTATTTTACAAATGATTCATCAGGTTTTTTCCTTTTTTTGTAGGTTCCAACCACACTGTGCCTGATCCGTATGATGACTCAGCTCCATTCTGCTGTATCTTAGCACAGTAATTTGAGCACAGAAGGATGGATTTAATGTGGATCCAGGATTTATTCTCGTGAATCCATATCTAACATATTGCTGAAAGTTACTTTTCAGAAAAACACAACAATATTTTTCCAATAGAGTAAAAAAGATCTTTACCCAAATAATTTTATGCCATTTTTTGTGGTTATGTAATTTTTTTCGGTCTTCACACACTGTAAAAGGATGCTGTTGTTTTTAAAAATATGTTTTAAAAATCCTTTAAAAATGTTTGAATTCCAGAAAAATATGGGGTTGGTGGTGAGTGAGCAAACAAGGGAATGAGAGAGAGAGAGAGAGAGAGAGAGAGAGAGAGAGATAAAGAGGGCCCCCAGCCGAGGAAAAACAAAGCAAAAAAAATAAAACAGAAACAGGTAGAACATCCACTATTTACAACGGCTCGGAAATCTGGAAATACAAACAATAGAGCTAAATGAACAAACAGCTACTCATTCAGATGGAAATGTTATGGTTGCATTTTTGAAAAACACACCTGACTTGCCATTCAGTTTTTTGCAGGCAAGCACTAGATTACTCTACAGCGTTATAACAGTGTTTTGTCTTTAATCATTATTAATCATAAAACCCCATTACTTATTTCAGTCCTGGAGGGCTACCTCACTAAACTGTCCCATTGTAAAACAGCCAGTTCACTTTAATGGCTAATTAAACAAAGTGTGTCTTACACAGAAAAGGCCATGTGTCTCAGTTCTATGGTCACCCACAGTTAAACCACTAGGCCAGCTTCAACTATCAAAAATGTCACTAAACAGACTCCTGTGAACACACTCCCATACCCACCCATTCGTCTTGTTGAGCGCAAAGCACAGCAAGTCTATCCACAGCTGAGCAGAGCTAATATGGGTTTAGCTAAACTAGAGTCAGGACACAGCAGCATACTTACTGAAGAGCAGCAGTTAATCCTATTAGGATCCAAAGGGGGGGCAGTGAGGTGAGGGCTACACTGAGCTACATTTGTTACTGTGGGACAGATGGCATGTCACATTATCCTGGGGGGAAAAGCGTGCATTTGTGCGGCTATGAGGAACGTACACTATGACAAAACAAAGGCAGACGAAAGAAAGAAACAGTGCTAACTGCCGCTTCGACAGGATTCTATCCCTGCTGGAGTGAAGAGGCCACCAAAACAAAACCACTGCTGCCCCCCGCACCACTGCTTTGAGTCCTTACCGCCTGAATGAACACTATACTGTACTGTCAAGCATGGGCCCTGATAGTTTGTATGGTTCTTTGTCCTGAGAGTGTATGTGTTCATTCAACAGCAGGCGATGGCTCTCAGCCCTCCTACGTGCTCCTCCAGAGTGTTTGTGTCAGTTAACATGTATTACCATTCTGAATCTTTAGTATTAACTTGACACTACCGCTAACTGTGTACACACACTCTAGCAGCTGTTTTGGCTCTGGATGCAAACAAAGGAAGTGACGGTTGATTCATTTGCAAAAATGTCATTTGTAAAGGCAGCAGTAAGATCTAGGAATGCAAAAACAGCCAGCTATGTTTGTAATGCATGGTTTGGAGGAGTGTTACTTTACACAGAAGGCTCCATATATTGAAAGTGAAAGTAAAATTAGGTCTTTGCCTACAAATGTTGCACTTTCACTAGTGGCCTACTACAAAGATTGCCTTCCTATAAAAGCTGATCTTCACAGATTCAACCACTGTCCATATAAAACTTGTTAACCTGCACGGTTAGCTCCTATTTACCCTATTCATCAATAGTCAGCACAGCAGTGACACTGCCATGGTGGTGGCATGTTAAGAAGGCCAAACAAAATAGATGGACTATGACCTTTAATCGAAGAACTGTAAAGGTCTATGGTAAGTAGATCCGTTTATAGTACACTTAATGCATTTACATTAACAGTATGACCTTCCACACCTTTATGCTCTCCTGAGCATCTAAAGTGGCCTCATATAGTCACGCGTGAACACACTACAGCACACAGTGTAAATAATTGCATGTAAACCACTCACCAAGTAAGAAGTGGGCAGCCACCGACAAGGGGCGCCCGGGGAGCAGTGTGTGGGGTCGAGACCTTGCTCAAGGGTAGCTCAGTGGTGGAACTAGACTCGAAAATACGACATTCAGATCGCAGGGCAACTCCCGAACCACTAGGCCGCCAGCTGCCCACAAGTCTAAGACTTAATAAATGAAGTTAATACACCCAATCTGTATAATGTCAGCTAATAACAAAAAATCTTAAATCTTGCATTACGAAAAGGATTACTACGCTAACCTGGTCTCACCTTCTTGGTTACTAGCACATGTTGGCTACAAATAACTGACCAATAACTGATTTTTCAGCCCAAACCCATCAGATTGAAGAAATATGCCACCTTCTGAAGACAATGTATGTCACTCACATAGAAAATCTGCAGTACTCTGGCTGCAGGACAGAATTAAAGAGGACCTTATCTTGCGTACAAGTTATGCTAGTAAGCTGCTATCAACCTGCTTGTGAGCAAGAACAGGTCTTCCCTTTTTATGGTTCCCATTCAACTTAGCCAGCTGCTTTACGCGTTGTATCCGTCTTTATTTTACGTTTAGGACCAGCCATCCATTACAGACAAATATATGGAGTGTTATTGCAATATATTTAAAAGGGGAGGCTGCACCATGTTCTAGTTAGCCACTTCAGCCATATTTTACTGAGACATACAGTCGTCTCCAGATTATACATGTCAGAAGTCTGTTACATCTGGTAGGTTTCATGAAAATAAAACTGACTGAATGCCTTTTTCCAAGACACTAAATTGACAGTAAAGCAGCTCTTTGCATTACAACAGAAGCAGCAGCTTAGCACAACTGAAGAAACGAGGCTCAATGCCCCGCCCTTTTCACCTAGATGGCCCTATGAGCGTCCAGATCATGTTGTCAATCAAAGTAACGGCCCAATCGCGATGGCCGGGTGAGAGGGTTCCTATAGCTCTGGACTCTACTGAGCCAGGCAGTGTGACGGCCGAGCCTCTGGAGACGGGTGTTTAAAAGCCCTAAACCTTAACAGAAGCGGTGCCTGCCTGCCTCACCCGTCATCAAAATGGTGCTCTTCATTTTCGCAGTCACTGCAATGGCCGTGGTCCTCCTCCAGCTCCGCTGTTTTCTCCGGCTGCGGTGCTGTCTCATTCTCATCCGCCATGTTTCACCAGGAAATGAGGGACTGGTCTTGTGAAAGTCCAGTCACGCCCACCAAGGCTCCTATTGGTGGGAGCCTCGCACAGCATTCTGGTATACGTAGTCCAGAATCACAGATATTTTATTCACACTGCACACACACACGTGTAACGGAGATGATCAGTTGTTCTGTTAAATATTTAGAAGTAAAATCCTGCATAAATGGGTTGAGACTTTTATTTTGTAAATTGTGCTTTATAGCTGTGCAGTTCGTGTTTTCTGCAGCAGAAGGAACTTGCACTGCTGCGGGCGGACTTCATGTGATGCCCATCTTTATTATATGAGCATTTGCTGACCCTTTGTGCAGGCAAATGAAGCTGCTGGCAATGGCTGTTTTTATAGTGTAAACCATAAATATGCCTCCAAATGTTCTCCCAGATCACTTTAGTCAGGAACGAGAGAGACAGAGAATGAGAGAGTAAGAGAGACAGAGAAAAAGAGAGAGAGAGAGAGAGAAAGATAGAGAGAAAGATACAGAGAGAGAGAGCGAGAGATGATCGCACGAACGAGAGAGACAGAGAAAGGGAGAGAGAGCCAGAGAGAGAGTGAGACAGAGAGAGCGAGAGAGATGATCCGCGCTCTCCGTAAAAGTCACGAACGAGAGAGAGGCACAGAGAGAGCGCACGCGCGAGAGAGCGACAGAGAAAGCGAGACAGGTTTAAAATGGGCGTGATCTGGAAAAGTCAGGAACCAGAAACAGACAGACAGACAGACAGACAGACACATAGAGAGAGAGTAAATTGGCACTAAAATATCAAAGTGAAAGTCATCATAGCTTGCGTAGTATAGACCCAGCTCCCAACCCAAATTTGTGAATAGATTAACGGCGATATTTTTTTTAATTGCGCGATAAGAGTCTCGCGTTTAAGCAGTGCGTTAACAGCCCAGCACTAATATATAAATATACTGCTCACAAAAATTAAAGGAACACTTTAAATAAACACATTTGATACATCAGATCTCAATAT
>JBBPDH010000027.1:5363712-5376613 GCA_037974565.1 Clupeocharax schoutedeni
ACAGGGGACAGTCTCCCTGGAGCAACTTGGGGTTAAGGGTCTTGCTCAGGGACCCAGTGGTGGTGCTGAAGGTAGGAAAATATCATGCAACACTAAGTTTATATAAATTTGTATTACATTTCCATGTCGTGCTAATCTAGGCCTACAGACTCAACACTGGGGTACCCTTAAATTTTTTTAATTGAATGGCTTTTGGTGCCATATCCAAACTTCTGAAGAGCATGAAAAGGATAACTTTGGAAAAGTAATCTTGCTGCTCAGGCAGTGAGCCCTTTCTCCCTCTCTGAGTCTATTTCTCTCTTTCTTACCTTGCCCTTCTCAGTGTGGATCTGCTTGTAGTGGAGCCATCCCTCTCTCCGGACGTCTGTGTAGCTGATGCTGCCCAGCTCAGAGGTGGAGTGCCGTTTAGAGCGAGCATCCTCAGAAGCCTTCAGACTGTCCAGAGACTGGATACACAACACACACACCACGGAAAATAAATAATGATATTTTTTAAAGATCGTTTTTACGGCACAATATTTCAGCACAGAGAACTCACCCCATCAGCATAGACGCTCTTAACCCTTGGTAGTCTCCTACAAAAGACAATGAAACAGGAATCAAAACAGAATCTGTGCTGCATATGTACAGCATTTTACAGTACAAATATCAAATGCAAAGAAAAACATAGTCTATTCATGGAATATGAGCTAAGCCCCCACTGACAGTTTCTATTTAAAGGCACCATAAAGGGTTTTTTTGCATTATTATTCACTTTTTTGCCCCCATTTTTACCATATTACTGATGTACCATTTCCAAACTGATTAGTCATGCTCTAGTATTTAAAAACAAGACTGATCTGACAGGATCGATGAAGGAACTACACCAAGCACTGACTGGAAACTCACACGGTGACAGTAAAAGAAAAAAGTTGCCCGCTTAAATAAAGTGATCTGTCAAAAATCAGAGGCGACTGGCTAGGCAGTACATTTAAGTCAGACATTATTTTGCTACAGTACAGGTGTTGCAGCAGACTTCAGCAAAACAAGACCAAACAAACTTTACATCAATTCCAGAAGTTTAGTTCTAAAAAAAGATTCTGATTGGTTCTTTGTCCCAAGATCTCCCACAAATTCTGAGGACTCACGGGTAGACTCGGCCATCGTCCCTGAAGGTGTTGAGCCCTTCGTCACATGACTTGGAGCGCTCGGTGGTGATGGCCAACAGGTAGGAGGAGCGCCGACTAGACTTTATACTGCCTGCTCAGAGAGTGAGAGGGAGATAGAGAGAAAGAGAGAGAGAGAGAGTGAGTGAGTGAGTGAGTGAGAGAGAGGGATGGATGGAGAGAGGTATGGATGAAGAGAGAGAGAGAGAGGAATGGATGAAGAGAGATAGAGAGAGAGAGAGAGATGAAGAAACTCCTTAAATGACACAGGGTGCTGAAGAGGATAAAAGGGGCGGAGCAAAGAGGCACAAGACAGTTAAGGGGTAGGACTTTGCTGGTTAAGAGACAGGAGGGAAGAGACAGGACGATAGCGAGTGGAGTGAGGGAGGGGCTTTGTTGTTCCAGAAGACCAACAGGGTTGTTGTTGTAGTCCAGACTTGGCCATGGGGCAATGCAGAATGACCATCGTGCACACATGCAGGAGACCATGCAGAGATGCTTTACCAAGGGCCTGACGGGGTCATGAGTGTGCAGTCTAACGCATGCAAGTGTTTTCTGAAGGATGGGGTGAAGACAAATATAGATGCTACGCATGGGCAGTTGTGTACAATTCTGCTCTGTTGAGAAAATATTTAAAGTATCAGTCAAGGTTTGGATTTACCGACTAATAATTATCAAAACTATAGAACTACAAAGTACTTAGCAAATCTTGACTCTCCCTTTGCCTTGATACAGCTTTAGTGCTCTCTCAAGCAGCTTCTTGAGGAGCCTTGAAAAAAAACAGCCTTCAAACCTAAATTGAATCAGCCAAGACATGAAACTTTTAAAGCAAAAATGATTGTCAGTTATTTCGACAGTCCAATAATCCAAGATTACTCCATTACCAGGACAGTTTTTAACGAGCTGGTACTTTAATACAGGATGCACTGATAATTTCTGTGACGCAGCTGAATGGCTGTGAATGGGGCTCAGACAATCCTATTTTAAGACTGGAAGTATCCATTGTTTTTTACATAAGATACACTCATGTCTAGACCTGCAAGATGGCAGCTCAAGACTGCTAGCTTCAATTAGCTGTTAGCTACACTAACTTTGTAGCTCCAAAAAAAAAAAAAACACCAAACATGTCTTGGCTAAAATTAGGATTTTGGCTACATTTTGACTGATACTGTTTGTTTTCTACTTGAATGTCTTTAAAATGTGACTGAAATTTTGCAGCGGTGTGTATGAGTGTGTACGTTTCTCGGCGTTGCGTCTCTCTCTACTGGACTCACTGAAGTTGTGGGAGAAGAGGCGACTGAGGGGGAAGGTGAAAGTTGGGGAGGTCGGGCTGGTGGCCACAGCGGGGGCCGATTTAAGCCCACTGGACACGACAGAGGAGGCGGGAACGTGACACGCCCGCAAATCTGCACCCGGGCTGGTCGGCTCATCTGTGGGAGGAGCAAAAGTAGAGAAAGGAGGAGGGAAAAAAAAGAAGGGAGCAAAAGGGAGGAAAGAGGTAAAGGAGGAGAGAGGAGGGAAAACAATGGATGGAGCAGTAGAGAAAAAGGGAGAGAGCGAAGGTTACAGGTGAAGCCAGAGGGTACAGCAGGGTCACACGGCATAGATTCAGACACACATCATATGCACTGACACCGCGTGAATTAATATAGCAGCAAAAGGCATCTGTCACAGGTGAAACAACACAGATGTCCTCGCACTCGCACTTTGGAAAGAAAACAAAAGCAAGAAAGAGAACGGTACTTTAAAACTGTCCAGCATTATTAAAATCACAAACACCAAAAAGACCATTTTTTCCTGCACAAACAAAAAAGGTCTGAGAATGAACGAGTGACTGGTGGGCAGAGAAAGACGAAAAGTAAACGACTTGCACTCATACCTGAGTCTTCGGCCTCCATGAGAAACATCCAGAGTCAAAATGAGATGTGTGCGCTGTCTTTGTGTCAGCAAAAAGTTTCAGTTCTTTTCCGAAGGCACGAGTGTGCATGCATGTGTGTGTGCGTGTGACCCTAATGCTGCAGACAAATCATTGTATACACTTTTTAAGCCACAGTATCGTTTGCTTCCACATTTTTCATATGTAACTCAATACTGTTCATGAATTCATTAGAGCCAAGGCAGTTATATTTCAGAGGCATGAAATTAAATATCTAGTTAAGAACATTATTTCACCCCACCCACTCAACACAAATGGCTCTGTATACTGGAGTGACAATGCCCTCTCACACCTTCGCCAAATACTTCTGCTTTCAGTTCCTCCATGACCGTTAAAGCAGGAAAAATGAGTTCTTTAATGGGCTCACTTGTTTAGCACGATGTCCCTCTCTCTCTCTGTCTCTATTAAAGCAGGTCAGGCCAGAGGAACCAGCCACAGGAACACTGTAGACTGTATTCCTATTCCAAACCACCAGATGGAAGCAGCACACAGCTCTCAGGGACGTATTCAGTCTCTCTCCCTTGTCTTGCTGCCTAGAGCTCTTCCCTCCATTCCCATATTCTGCTGGCTCTTATGTTCTATTTTCAACCCATACATGAAGCACTTTGAGATGCATTTTATCTATGAGATGCTTCAGAAGTATGATCTAATCTTCTTCACTGCTTATTCTGTTAGGCCACCATGCGTTTTACCTCTTCAGCACTTAAGGTTCCTTTCACCTACCTTCTTTTTCCTTCGTTTCTCCTTTCATCTCTGCCCACTCCATCTCCCTCTCGATTTCTGACCCCTCATTCACCTGCGTCCCCCTCATTTCTGTCCTCAGCGGGTGAACATCTCCACTCAGCCCCTCTCACCAGACCTGCCGGGATTCTTCCTTCTTTTCGTTCCTTTTTATCCCTTCTTTTATATCACCTGCCCAGCACTTACTTTCCGGCTGTCTTTCTTCATGTCCTCGTTTCTCTCTTGTTGTTTCCCTTATTCCTGTTTCTCAACACTTTTTTGTTTGCTCTTTTTACTCGTTCTGTCTCGCTTTGTTCATTTATTTAGTTTCTTTCTCACTGTCCCAGTCCCTTTTCTCGCTCTGCCTTCCCAACACTGTGTTAAATCTGCAGATACACAGTCTGCTCATACTCGCTTCTGGAGGTGGACAAGGAGCCAGAGCACAGCGTAATCATTCCCAATCTCAGCCTCTCTATCTCTCTCTCTCTCTCTCTCTTTCGGAGCAGGGGCGGAAACATTCCCAATCTAGGATGTAGAATCTGGGCCTGTTTTCCAGCCACTGGCAGAAATAGCTGCACTGTGGGTTTAACAAAGGCGCTTATTACTGCAGCCCGAGCTTTCTCTCTCTCTCCATGTCTCTCTGTCTTTCACACATACACATACATAAGCAGGGACGTAGGAAAAAGTTGTATAATTAATGGGGAATTCCACTGATGTTTAAAAAATCTGCATAATTCAATGATTGAGATTTAAACAAAGCCATCCAGAGTGGTTTGATGTTGATTGGTTAATGTAATGTATTTACAGTGGTGGCGATAGGAAGCAAAACTCATATAGAAAAGTGGGAAAGTCTTCTTTAGGCCCTCCATGACTGAGCATTCAGTGTGAACATTAAAATGATGCACTTTAGGTTAAGCATGAAATATGTATCAGGCATCAGCCGACCAATTCATTTTTCACCTGTTTGTGAGAGAGCTTTCAGAGCAATTAACCACTCAGACGTCTGGTTCCAACTGTGAGCAATTCAACAGGTTTCTCCAGATGAGAGGATTTCACACCAGACCAGTCTGAACGACTTTGTTTGTATCTTAGGGCCCTGAATGCAATATGTCTTGAATTATTTTCTCCCTTGACTCCCACTTGAAATGTTGTTGCCATTTTTAAAGGCCAAACTGTATTTTTACATAACCATATTCATTATTTCTGTATCCCTCCAACAGAGTTAAACAGAATGTTTTTGTTCCTTTCAAACTGATACAGGGGCAGTTGGGTGGCCTAGTGGTTAAGGCCTGCGACCAGAAAGTCTGGGTTCGATCCCCAAGACCGCTAGGCACCTCTGAGGTACCCTGAGCACACTGCTCCCCGGGCGCCGTGTTCCTGGTTCACTGCTTCACTTGGTGAATGGGTTAAATGCAGAGGAAGTATTTTGTGCTGTTGACACTGTTTAATTCACTAGACTAAAAAACTTTAATTCACTAAACTATTGGATAAATTTTTATAATATGTGTAAATGAGTTGTATAATCTCCATATATGAGCTGCATTTCAAATATGTATTTTTAGGGGAGTTTGTCAAACAACTGAATTATAAAAATGTTCCCCATTACTTTACAGTGCGGGAAATAAATATTCAATCCCCTGCTGTATTTGGAAGCTTGCTGAAAAAATCAACAGTCTCTAATTTATGAGGTAGTTTCGTTTTTACAGAGAAAGATAGAACATCAAGCAAAAATCAAGAAAAAACATCTAACATAAAAGTTATAAATGGTTTTCTATGTGAGTTGAGTGAATTTAGTATTTGTTGCCCTACAACCCAGCCACACTTCTGGCTCCCACAGACTGTGTGCCCATGTTGCACACAGATTACAATCCATCTATCAATGTTAACTCAGTATGTGTATAAAGCACACCTGTCCACAGAATCTGTTTCTTCTATTCCAACCTCTCCACCACAATGGGC
Source organism: Clupeocharax schoutedeni (assembly GCA_037974565.1). NCBI lineage: Eukaryota > Metazoa > Chordata > Actinopteri > Characiformes > Alestidae > Clupeocharax > Clupeocharax schoutedeni. The sequence continues at coordinate 5,369,473 of JBBPDH010000027.1, forward strand.
AAGACCAAAGAGCTGTCAAAGGACATGAGGGACAAGATTGTAGACCTGCACAAAGCTGGAATGGGTCACAATAGAGTCACGTTACAGCAAGATGCTTGGTGAGAAGGTGACAACTGTTGGTGTGAAATTTCTCTGTTTACATGCCTCTGGTTGCTGTGTTTACATTACTCCGCTTGCATTGCTCTGTTTTACATTGTGGTGCTAATATGGCACAATGCACTTTTAATATTCCATTTGAACACTCTACATATTGCCACTTCATTTATAGAAATACATATAAAAACCTCCCATTTTTAACTTACATATTTTATCTATAACTTATGGTGCTCCTTGTTTGTTATTTACTTTTAGATTCACATTTAGAAACAGTCAGATTTGTGTTTTTAAATTGTACTTACATGAATACTTATGTCTACTTACTTGTGCTCATTTCATTTATTTTATTTGTGTGTCAGAAATGTCCATATTTTTCATTTAAAATGTACTGGGTTGAGGACCCTTGGGGCGGCTGGGTGGCCTAGTGGTTAAGGCATCCGCCCTGCGACCAGAAAGTCCGGGTTTGATCCCCAAGACCACTAGGCACCGCTGAGGTACCCTGAGCAAGGTACCGTCCCCGCGCACTGCTCCCCGGGCACCGTGTTCCCGGCTGCCCACTGCTTCACTCGCTGAATGGGTTAAATGCAGAGAATTGAGCAATTTCCTCCGGGATAAATATAGTATATAAAATAAATAAAAAATAAAAAAAAGAAACATAAAGGATTTAGAGAGTTTCTGTAAAGACGAGTGGTTCAGAGTTGTGTGCAAACCTGGTGACTGACTACAAGAAACATCTTACTGGTATGCTTGCCAACAAGGGTTTCTGCACCCAGTACTAAGTCAGGTTTTGCTTGGGTATCATAGTTATTCCAGCCATGTGCAGGTCTACAGTCTTGTCCCTGACACCCTTTGACCACTCTTTGGTCTTGCCCATGGTGGTGGAGAGGTTGGAATAGAAGAAACTAATTCTGTGGACTTTATACACATAACGAGTTCAAATTGATAGATGGATTGTAATCTGTGTGCAACATGGGCACACGGACAGTCTGTGGGAGCCAGAAGTGTGGCTGGGTTGTAGGGGAGCAAGTACTTATTTCACTCAGTGTACAGCTCATTCCCTGTACATTCTTCTAGATGACCCAGCAAAATAAAACCATTACATGAACAGATCTCACAGTTCTTTAACAGAGAGCACACACTGTGTCACGAAACAAACTAGGACCAGCTGGAACTGGATGGGAAAGAGAATGGTTCTGATGGAGAGAGAAGAGAGGGACAGTTGGGGCAGGAAGCGCATGAGAACAAAGAGACGTTTCTGAGGGACATGGTTCACAGGTCCCCTGTATCTGGGTATGCATGTGTGTGAAGTGTGTGTATGTAAACCCCCCCCCCCTTTCATGGCATTACACAATGGCACTATTGAGGGCAGAAAGAGCTGAGTGTGCTGATTGTGTGTGTGTGTGTGTGTGTGTGCATCACCCCTTGCCTCAAAAATCCCTGCACCCTGCCCCTTCTTCCACTTTCTGCCCCCTTGTCTCTCATACCCCATTGCCCCATGCCATGCTAACAGAAGCTCACACCATATTACATACATGCGAGTATGAAGTACTGGCCAGGAATAAACAGTAGAACGTTTTTTGAATTTTGAAAAAGACAATAATTATAATGAAAACTCAACTATTTTGAGGGTGCTCATTTAATTTAAGCAAATTTGTGATAATGAAACTGTTAAGGCCTGTTAGGTACATGGTCATTTATTTTTGTATCATACCAACTGGTGGCATAGTGGTTAGAGAGTTGCCTCTACGATCAGAAGGTTGTGTGTTCAAATCCCAAGACTGCTAGTGGCACCACTAGCATGGTATCATCCCACACACTGCTCCCCAGAGAAAGAACTTCACCTAGTTCACACTGTGAGCTGTGGTGTGTTCACCTATGACAAAATGGTCTCATCTGTTTAAACTGTATGTTCAGACGACCTTCAAATGTATGCCATCTGCTCATCAGAGGCTTCTGCACAAAACTGAGAAGCATCTAGTAATATTTAAAAAAATCTAATTAGCAAAGAAATTGAAATAGAATTAAACAGAATTCTGATCAGCGATTCTTGACTGCTATATCAACACTACTGCAGCTACATATCAACCCTTTTCCGATACTGAAATCCTGTGTATCAGCCCCCTGTGTATGGCTTTCATGCCACTCGAACACTCTTCTACCCCACAGGAAGAAACAGTCATCGCACAATGAGACTTTGTGCTATTTCAGGCTAGATTTGTTACTGGATGAGATGATCTCGCTGCAACCCAATATCCAATCCAGCATTTATATTTAGGCTGATATCGGTCAACAATAAGGGCTCAAAATGCCAAAGGAACTGATTATTAAGGCTGAAAAACAAATTTTACTTTGTTCTTTTGTCCCAAGTGATAACAGGAGCAATAGGTTAATAATAGGTTAACAACAGCAAATGGTTATTTCGTCATTGGATGGACCTGTGACTGGACTGCACTAAGTAGAGGAGAATTCTATCAACTTTGCATCACACACTATGTGGACATAAGCATTGGGACACCTGACCGTTACACTGTCGGAATGACATCACATTCCACTCTTCTTGGAAGACTTTCCACAAGATGTTGGAGTTTTTGTGGGAACTTGTGTCCATTCATTCTGTAGAGCATTTATGAGGTCAGACACTGATGTTGGACGAGAAGGCCTAGTTCACAATCTCTGGTCCAGGTCATACCAAAGGTGCTGGATGGGGTTGAGGTCAGGGCTCTGTGTGGCCAGTCAAGCTCATCCAGCCATGTCTTTATGGAGCTTGCTTTGTGCACTGGGACACAGTCATACTGGAATAGAAAAGGACCTTCACCAAACTGTGTCCACAGGGTTGGATGCTTGCCATGGTTCAAAATGCTTTGCTGCTGAAGCATTAAGATTACCCTTCACTGGAAGTGAAAAACAGGTGTTTCCCAATACATTTGTCCACATTGTGTACTTTCTAATTCTCCAGACAATGTCAATATCACACCACTAGTTCCAATGACCATGGCTGACAATATCTATAATCACTGATTACAGACGCTTCACTGACTTGGCCCAGCATTTATAAACAGAGGAAAGCACTGGTTCACATAACGCACTCTCCGTCAGGGACGGCACTGAGGTTAAACACACTTTACCAACACACACACATACACACAGCATGCCCTCTCTAAGGATCTGGAGGCCTCTGAGATTTACAGACAACAGAACAGAAGAACAGCATCCAAACACATAGTCGCCCAAATGCCCAGAGATGAGATTAGAGTCTGTGTGTACGTGAATGTGAGTTCTGTGTTGTTTCATTCTCAGTGCCCCAACATGCCCCAGCTTGCGAACATGAATGTTCGTGAATGTTTCTGCATTATCTATGCATCCCCTCATCGCTGCCATTCCAGCCTCAACTCCTCGTCCTTTTCTTTGATGTAATATTGTGATATGTTTTGTGGTTTTCAATGCAACATGTGTTGTGGTTTTTGCCCCATGATACAATATGAGAGGCATTTCATAACATCACAAAACACACACACACACACACACACACACATTCAGCCAGTCAACCTGGTATCACCATTCACCTTTTTAACCTTAGTTCATGATCCTGGTCATATTACAGGCCCTATATGCTTGACTGAAATAAAATGTTTATGTAGGACGTCAACCTTATGAACATTTCAAAAAGCCACCACTCACTCCCTGAATCTAGAAGTTCAGTATGAAGCTGCATTGTTTTTTATAGATTCGTCGTCACAAACCAAGAACCAAAACATTTGCATTCATCTACCTATTCAGACCAGAAGAAGTTCCAAGTCATAAGGGTCATTTTAGACTGTTTTTTGAATGAGGCAACAGGAGAGGCCACCAGAACAGAATGACAAAAAATGTTGATGTTGGCACGTAAACTATTTTAAGGGTGCGAATAAATTAACTACCAATAAAATGTGGGTTTAGAACACTTTATAGCATCATTTAAAAGACCAGTATCCTTTTCCCATAATCTTCCATTGCATTGTAGTGATTACATCACTGTGCACAAGGAGGCAGGAAAAATCATATTAACCAATTAGATCATGTTTCACCACCCTAACACAACGTTGAGCCCAACTCTCTTCTGGCTCTGAGTGTTTCTCTCAGAGGCTGCGTTATGATTTCTGAGTGTTTCTCTGCACGCTCTGTGCAGGTGTGTGCTATCCAAAGCAGTTGAAAGCAGTGCTGCAGGGCACCAAGGGTTTCAACGTGTGGCTGTTAGTGCTGGGCGTGTGTTCACTGCAACGTGAAACAGGTTGTACTTCTGCATGCAAGATCTGGATCTGGCAGAGCAGATACTTGTTAACTCCACTCACAGTGCGTAGAACTGAATACGCATAAAGTAAAACATAGCAATAATACATCGAAACAAGTCTCTTTTACTCACTGCATTGTGACAAACTACAAGCACTTCCATTACTCTGTCCAGATTATGACCTGTGCATTCATCCCATTGTGTGTATATTCATACCATCATGCCGCACACGTGTTCGTGCACGTGACACAGCACGGCTGCTTGAATTTGCTTTGTTTTGAATGCTTCGCATTTTGCCGGCCATTTTACTTCTACATCTCCGTCTGCTCTCGTCCTCCTCCCTAGCAGCAGGCATGCCAGGACAAGCTACAGGCTAAAGCAAACATACACACACACACACACGTTCTGCCCTCACTCTTTCATAATGCCAACACTGATCAGACCACAAACGAATAAAGCCTCGGAAGTTAAGAGTTTTTCCTTTCCTTTCGTTTTACAGCACTCTTCACATGTAATTATCTTGTAACATACTTGATTGACAGGGAATTACATTAATGTATATCTTCCGGTCTGCACTTGCATACAGCACAGTACACATGAAAGCAATCTTTCCTGCAATGACATTTTTTGGGGGGTTCCTCCCAAATGTCTCTACATATTAGCAAGACTCCTTCAATCATGCCGTACTATGTGAGTCACGTGAAGCCAGTCAACCCATCTTTTTTAACTTTTGTTAATGCGATGTCACTGGACAAGAAAATGTTCTTAGAGGGGAATGTATCTGCCAATTCTCTTACATCAGCTACCAGACGCCTGCCCTGGCTAGATAGAGTGATAGAGGAAGATCGAGGTAGCCATCCTACCCACTCTAAGCTAATTGTGCTCTCTTGGACCAGGCTATGGGTGGCTCCAGCACTTGTGCCACATGGTGGCCCATAACAACTACTAACAAAACACTGGGCTGGTCAGTATAACAATGTTTTATCACTATCACAATCTTTTATCTGCTTTTCTGAAAATATCCAATGTCTCGTCAGTGAACACTGAGCAACTGCATTAAAAAGAGAGCAACATTAGACCTGTTTTTGACATTTTTCATTGAATAATATTTTTAAAAGACCGCTTCTCATTTATTCACTCTTATCAAGGAGCGGAAAAAATAAATATATAAAGTATTGTGAAAACGTTTCAAGCATTGATCAATTTGGCTGTACTGCTCAACCCAACTGAAAAATCATCAGAATGTTATGTTGTACCATGTAAGGGGGCGCAAAGACATGATGCCAAATTCAGCTTCATATATAGCATCACAAGTTACATTAATGGGCAGTTTTATAATAATTTACCTATTAGCTGTGCTGCTATTTCTGTCTCTCGCAGTCTGTCAGCTCATCACAAGTGAGCCTTTCAAAAAGAAAGGGTTGTGATTTGACATTGTACAGGGGAAAGTTAAGCTCATTAGCTAACTTTACCTGACTTAAATTTTTCCCTGATATCAGGTCCTTATAGTAAATGCCATTTTCTTCAGGATTTATAATAAAATGTTGAATTTAAAATGGTGATAACTATTCTGTTGGGGTTCTAAAGGGTTTAACTAAATTACAGCAGCATAACAAACAAATAGTCAAACATTAAAACTGTGTAGAGCAGGCCTACCAGATTACTTTAATTTAGTCTGAAACTTTATTGTTATATGTTTTGTCATAACATAAAATAGCACACGTACCACATGTGGTATGGATTGAATGTTACAGAACTGCACTTCCCAGCATCTCTCAGCTTGAGTGAAAAAAAATCAATCATCAAATTACACCATGCTTTTAGTATTGCTTGCACCACTTCCTTGGGTTAACAATCAGCAAATATGTTCAACAGGTCTGATGAGTTCCTCACAAGCTATCATGCTCCAGTAAATACCGATTCTGCGTGTGACAGTTATCTCCATTTCTGGTTGCTGGTCGTTTCAGTAGAAAGAATGCTAGAGGCCAGAGGGTTTGGTGGCAGTTCTCAGAGCTGATTCAGCCACAGATGAATCAGGTCTGAGTCTGATTCGGATTCAGCCACAGATGTGTAATAATGCCTACATCACTGTGGGAGATCCCACGGTTACCTAACACAAGCAAACACAAACACGCACACCGGTGCAGCAGACAGAGGAAATGAACAGCAAGGTCAGCGGGGTTGTGAGCTGTTGTGGAATCATTTGCAAGCAGTCTATTTTAAAAATGTCTGGCCACTTCATCAGCTTTTCCCAGAAACTATGCGCCAAAGCAGGACACATTCATGAGTGTGTTTTTACAATGAGTCGCACTGCATGACTAGACTCAGGCGTATCAGTAACTTCCCTCCAAACTGAAACACAAGTGGACACATAAACAGTATTGAATTTAAAAAGTTGTTTGAAAGGGAAATGGTGAGGGGACATAACACATGGGTGTGGGGGTGATAATGAAAGTAAGTGATGATGATATACCATAGACAAAATGAAGAATGATGCAGAGACATGAAAGCAGAGGTGCAGACACGTGAATAAAAGATGTTTGCTTGCTGTTAGATCAAACCTCATATCCTCTACTTTATAACAGAAGTAGGGGTGTGACGAGATCTCGCGAGATCAGATCTGTCTCGCGAGATGCGTTTGGTCTAGCGAGACGGTTACGATATCCTTGCGTTATTAAACGGCGCGTCTGTGAGGAAAATGGAAAGAAATTCAGTCCGCATGAAAGAGCAAACAACCCTCTCTCGCTCTGTATTTCTCTCTCGCACGCGCACGCGCTC
>JBBPDH010000027.1:5400714-5416916 GCA_037974565.1 Clupeocharax schoutedeni
GGTGCCAAGAAGTGCACTCTGCTCACCTTGTTTACATCATAAAATTGCAATCAATATATGCCAAAATAAATATTATGCATTCAAATTGCTTGTTTGGTGCAAAATCAATCAGCCATTATTTTTTACTCTGCTTTTACCCTGATCCAGTGGAGTAATTGACAAGAGTGCATTGCTCAATTCCTCAGTTGGCTGCAGCTCAGTGTTCACTAAAAAATATACATGAAAATTAGTCGGTATGTAATAATTAATGACTTTATATCTTTAATGTTGCGTATTAATACAATCTCAAACAGCAAAATGTTTGTTAGGACACATTTGTAATTGGAAAGCTGATTATCACTTGCCATCAACATTAATATATTAACACCCAGCCATTTGAAGTCCCCACTTATATTTTGAATACTGGAATGAAAATAGTAAGGTTTCATTTTTTTTTGGTTTTTGCTGTTTCTGTGCAATACAAATGCTTCATACAGTGATCTGCTTTAAGACTGGGCTCATGCTTCACATTGTCCAGGTTCATTTGCACTCTGCTCAGCAACAGTGCCTGATGAAAACTTCCCATTAAAAATGAATGTTTGCTTTTTCCAAAGCAATTTAGTTACTTTTGAATGTCACTGATGTAGGAATATATAATGTTGGGAGTCTTGCCCAATAACTCTTATTGGTGTAGTGCCTGAAAGCAGTGATGTCCACTACACTAACTAATGTGATCCACTGTGTTACATTTCCGTGCCAGACCACTTTAAATGCTGCATTAGTCGCAGCCCGTCCTCAGAAACTGAAGCTGTGTTATCCACATTTAGACAAGAGAGCAAGCAGCACCTGAAGCTTTTAAATCTGATTATTTTTGTACCCTCCTTCACTGCTGTCTTTTTGTTTCCTTTCTCATTAGCTCACCTGAAGAATGACAGAGCCATATGATGGCTGAAGACAAGATATCTCCAAACAAGCTACAAAAGATATACATACAAATATGGTATCCAAAAAAAAAAAGAAAAAAATGTACCTTGAAAACTTGAGCATTTCTTTTCTTTCTCCATCTCTCTTGCTTGGGCGGCTGTGCGCTGGTTTGGGGGTCTTAACTTGCTATGTTAATGCCATCGAACGGGGCTGTTACTCACAATCTCACTCCTTGCTGCGCACAGCCTCTGATCCTTTGTCCCTGCTCCCTTGCTCTCTCTCTCTCTTTTTCACGCCCTTCCACTCTCGCCCCTCTTTCCATCCCTTTACATTTCTCCTCTTATAGTTCTGTGTATTGCCCTTGAACGGAGAAAGTAAAAGAGGGAGAGAAAGAGTGAGCGCATGGTTATTATGGGCTCTGGCTGGGTGTGTACATATTAATATAGGTGGCTATCTTTTTGTTTTGTTTTTGGGATTTTTTGGCGTTCCGTTTGAATATTATATGTCAGATCTGTTTGTACACTGTAATTTGAACGTTATGATCAGTTACAAAATGTGTTTTGTATGTAGGGAATTTATATTTGAGTATCCAAAAAAAAAATGTCATTTATATATATTTTTTTTCTTTATTTTTAAAAGACGAAATACATTATATGTGACTAGTTTGATTACTTTTTTCTCTTTATTGGCTTTCGTCAAAGAGGTCTTGCTCAGATTGTGATATGTGTCTTGCTAGCCAATTGGTTGAATATGGAAATGGAGAAACGTCCAGGCTGGGTTAAGGGAAGAGAGAGCAGGTATGATATTGTCTCCTGCTTTTATCTACTGTAAAGTATCCGATTTCCGCTGTTAGGATTTGAGATGCTTTCGCCAGTGCTTTTGGAAAATGAAGCCATCAGTATCATCAAAACTCAGATGTCCTGTTCACATTCCTCATGCTGCATCTCTCTTTCTCTCTTCTCTTTCTGTCGTATGTCCTCTGTCCATCTCTTTGTTTCTCCCTCGCTCCGTTTATGCTTAGTGTGGAGTTTTTCTTTTTCTGTTGTGTTGCTCTTAACAATGGTTGTCATTGGTTACTATGTCTGTGGCCACTGTTGCCATGGTCTCCCCCCTCTTTTTTGTTTTTTTTGTGCTCTTTCAAACACCCTCGATGCTTTCATTTCTCGTGCAATTTATTTGTTCCTTCTTCCACGTCATTCCATCTCCTCCTCTCTCTCTCCTCACTCTTTTTGGGTTGAGGTAACATAGCCAAGCTGAACGCTTTCAGAGCCATAGCACATGGTCACCCCCCTTCCTTACGTGATGTCAGACTTTTTGAAAGGGCTTTCCCACGGGGCTTGCTGACCTCATGCCTCTCTTACCTGTGATTGGTTGACCTTGTGTTTATGTAGTCTGTGATAGGCTGACTTTTGCATGTGCCACATCACAGGTGTAATTGCTAATTGTCCCACCCCCTTTGTAGAACTGTTACTAATCTTTTTTTGTGCAAATGACAAACATCCTTACCCAGTCGAACAGATGCTTTTGGCTAGTCTTGGATGAGGAAAGCATGCTCAGGGGAGCAGAATGGAGAGACTGGACTGGAACAGGGTGTATTTCTTTTGCTTGAAGGCCTGGCTTGATAAAACCGGGGGGGGAAATGGTGCTTTGAATTTACGATTTAAACATGTAGGTTGGTTACGCATGAAAAAACGTCAGATCAACACAGTCGCTCTTTCAGTGTTTACTCCTTTTGGCAAAAATGCTCATGTCAGTTGATTGATACATTTGAATATGTTAATTCAGAGCACTTTTTTTTTTCTTCAGTAAATGAGTGCACCCTTCTACAGATTCCATGCTCAATCTGTGCACCTGCACTTTGTGTCTCATGACCAAACTCCCCCCACCCCCACCCCCTTTTTTTGGTGCAATTATGTGTCTTTTATAGAATTTGAGGGATGGAGATGTAACAGTTACAAAACTCATTCTTCAGTCTCCTCTTTTTGGTCCCCCTTTTTTGGTCCTGTTGCATCTATTTTCCTTGCACCTCTCTCTTATATGGCACTCTCCTTTCTTCTGTCTCTGTCTTTCTCTTCAACCCCCCCTGCTTTGCTTGTGCGTTGTGGGACAGGAAGGCACAGATGGGAGAGCTGTATCTGCGTCTTGTGCCTGCATGTCTGTCCGTTTCAGCCTCGAGCTGCTCTTCTCTGCTTGCCCTTGGGGGGGATGACACCACACCACTCACTGACCTGAGGGAAACGAATAATTTACCAAGGAAAATTACATTTCTATTATGCTGTATTGTTGCCGATGTAATGCTTATTTACAAATGGGACCATGGGGACTGTCTACAATCGTACGCACAGCTCACATTTTCTCTCTTTCTCTCTCTTGTTAACCCACACACACACACTATATGATTTGCAAGGCCTACAAGTGAGTAATGTCCTTTTAACAGCTGTTCCTATAATTATTGCTGTTATATTGGTGGTGAATTTTTTTTTTTAACTGAAAAGAAATGGTCTTTTTTAGTATGTTTAATTTTTTTCTCTCTCATTTCTCTCTTTGGGTGTGAAAAATAATGTCTTGTCTCTCTTTTGGAAATCTATTTTTGTCCCCCTCAATCTTATAAGGACTTATTTTAAAAGATAATTTCAAGATAAGAGTAGATATGTTGAGATATGAACCGCGGGTGGTTATAGTCTGTGTACATGCTTATGGGTATTATTAATTAAACAATTAACAAAGAAACAGAATTATATACATATATTAAATAAAATTCCTGATACTGTAAGTTGTGGAATTTGTCGTGCTTGTTGGATGTCTGTCTGGTCAGTTACCACACAGTTGTGTTATCCCGAATGTCAGACTTGATTTAATCATTTTTTATTAGCTTTGTGGTAAAAATGTGCACTGCTTAAAGTTTTACTGTGCAGAAAAACGAGCTACATATTAAACAGGCTACATTATTTACAAGTGTTTCTGACTCACTAATGAAGACTTTATTGTTGGCTGAACTTTGGGGCAGCTTGTGACCTAGTGGTTAGTGCGTTGCCCCTGCAATCAGAAGGCTGTAGGTTTAAAGCCCAGCACTGTTTGTGTCAACACTGAGGTGGTCCCCATGCACTGCTCCCTGGATGACCCTCATTGGTGGCAGCCCCCTTCACACTGGGAGCAGTGGTGTTCACCCGTGACTATAAGGGGCCACTATACATAACATAATACGAAAAATACAATTTGCTGGACAAATGATGACACAATGGATGTATGGTTGTTAATGTTACGCCCTGGTCCATTTATAAGAGCTCTTTAACTGTAAATTAAAGTATAGAGGACTACAGAAAATACACTTAAACATGTATACATCCATGGAAAAAAAAAATGAAATCAAAATAAATAGAAAAGATCTGTGCAAAAATCATGGCACATATACACACACATGATTTTAAACCTACAAAATGTAGAAATAGTGCATTAAAATGAAAAATGCCATATTTTGCTCTACAGAGGAGTCATCTTGAAACTGGTCTTCCAGACAGTCCATGTTTTTGGGCTAAGGTAATCACAATGCATAATGTGAGGTCAAGGGAAGAAAGCCATCAGAACTTAGGACAGGGTTCTTCCTTCGCCTGTGCTTTTGCAAATTTTCACTTGGGCTTATTTATGTGGATTAGCATAAAAACAAAGAAGAGCAGTGAACAAGCAGTGGACACCAACGATGGACCTCCTGGATCTGTTGTGTTTGGTCTTCATCACCAAAGTGGTAGCCTTGGAAGACATGGACCAGCCATGGGGATACATATTTCCCAGCCTGGTAAAATAGGGAGGCTGTGGACCTGCCCCAGAGCTGGGATGGTATGTTTAGTGCCTATTCAGTATCGCTTTCCAGAGGGCTGCATGTCCCAGTGCTCTGGCTCCTGCTGCTGCGTGGAGCTGCTGGAGCCCCTGTGGGAGGAGGTATACTGTTTCCTGAGAAAACCATGCCCTCAGCTCCAGTTCCTTGCATTCTTGCTAAAGACATGGCTGGCTTCAGATGTGCCCGATTGTAAGCCACGGGTGTCCCCCCTCTTGCTGCCCCCTAGACCTCTACTGCTCCACCACACTCGCTCAGACTTGCAGGACAGCTGGTGTGATGGACCAATAAAGGGGAAAAGGATTGGAGAGCAGAGAGGGAAAGACTGGAGACAGCCAGTGATGATATTTCAGCCCATAGCTTTCGAACTGTAATGTCTATTTCGTAATAAAGCTTCGTCATGCACCCGTTTATGGGTGCGTTCCTGGGTCTGTGTTTAGGTTTCCTTCACAATAAGGATAGAAAAAAGGCATGAACAAATGAGGGGGCCCTAAGAATTGGTTTGAAGACTGCTCTTGATGATGTGCATGTCTCTTGATGATCTGTATCAATGATCAAAATTTAGCTTAACGTTTTTTTATTTTTTATATTATATTAAATATTTAATATAGCTACAGTTTTACCAACCCTTATACATTTGTTTTATGCTTTTCTTGCTTAGTCTCCAAACAGTCTGACCTGAACTGTTCCTCTATTATAGTAATCCTGTTCATCCTTGTCCCTACCATTATTCATTTTTGCATCTCCTGTCTTTTTGTCAGTGCCACTGTCTCCAAAGCAAAGTGAGCTGGTCTCACTACCGCTTTGTAAACCTTTGCTTTCACTCTAACTGGTACCCTTCTGTTGCCACTCGCTCCTCACACTCTTCTGCACCCACTCCACCCTGCCTGCGCTCTCATCCACACACTTTGAAGTCGACCCATATTCAAATTCCTCCACCTTCACCACTTCTGCTTCTTGCATCCTTGCCATCGTGTCTTTCTGCCTCTCTTTCGTGTACATGTGTTCTGCTTCACGCTTCCACTCACCACAGTGTACTCCTAACCCTGTAGGCTCATCTAAACCTGCCTCTCACTCTGGCTGCAGATCACTCGACCATCACTGTTGCAAACAGGATAGTGCTCAGAGCCTAGCCATCACTTCTACGGCACACCTCGCACTTGTCACATAACTCCCATGCACCATGAATTCTTCTGCCACACACACAATGTTCCCCTTGCAATACCACACCTATTACTTTCTGTTTTTCTTAAATAAAGTATTCAAAAAAAATTTCAAATTAATGCAGTGCCTCTCTGTCCATCAACACTTTCATAGCAAAAAATGTTTTTTTTTCTGGAAGCAGGAAACCATGCTGTTGCTCTCCAGTCTTCACCTCCCTTCATAACCAACATAAACTTCATGCTGCATTCCTGCATATTTACTACAGCTATGCACATCACTATTATTCTTTTTCTTAACATACTCTTCCTTCAGGGTTACACATCTGATCTGTCCTTCCATCCATACTATTTTAGAACAGTTTGAAGCTATCTCTGATGACCTTACTCACCCTCCACCTGGTCACTTGCCCACACTGTATATCTGCCTTCTTTTTTGCCAGCTCTCTTCCTTTTCCAGCAGTTCAACACTCCTACCCTTCCTCCTTCGCAGTTCAATCCTGCTGCCTCCCATCCATCTAACAGTAGCATAGGATCCTGCTGAACCACCATGTTATTAATAGAAAATACCACTAACCCTACAGAAAAGAAGATTCAGATCAGTTACTTGGGACAAAATGAATGTAATAATGAGTGTTGTTTTCTTTATCTGTGTGTTGTTAGGAAGTCCATTTGTTTTCCTCTTACAATAATAATAATAATAATAATAATAATAATACATTTTATTTATAGGGAGCTTTTAAAGATACTCAAAGCTTTACATAGAATTGAAGATAAAGTAAAGGTTTTAAGATTTACATTAAACTCTTTACATAGGTAGGCAACACAAGTAAGAACTAATGAAATGGACCTGGTAAGCACATCCATGTGGGTGAAATAGCAGATTTTAAGAGATGGGTTTTGAAGAGAGACTTGGAAGTAGCCAGGTCTGTGTGATGGGTTGTGGTAGGGAGTTCCAGAGGGAAGGGCCGGCTACAGTGAAGGCTCGTTCACACCAGCTTCAGTGCTTTGTCCTGACAGGTGGACGTAGAAGGTCGCCATCTGCGGAGTGAAGGAGTGTAATGGTGGAGTAGTTCCGAAAGGTAGGAGGGTGCCTGGCTATGGAGAGCTTTGAAGGTGAGGAGGGGAATTTTGAACTGTATGTGATGGAAGATAGATGCCTGATTTTTTATTAAGGGAATAAATGGCACTTTTTTTTTTTTTTATTTCTGGGATACAAAAAGGCAAATTAATATTAATTCACATAAATTGGCCTCTGTTTTCTCCATTTGTCACATTGATCTCTGCATGGGCCAGCTGTTCGTTTCAGTTTAGGTTGACTGTTTTAACACAACAAGCCATAAACTGTTAAGCTGGTGGGACTGGCAACATCCTCATCTGAACTATCTATGTTAACTCTCTTTACTGTTAATCTAATTAAAAGCACAAATTATAAAATTGAATTCATCTAGAGTTAAAAGACCCATATTTCTCATTTACTTTTAATATTTTACCCCTGAAGTCCACTTAATGACCTTTGTGAGTTTTGTGTACCAGAAAAATGATTTATTTAGCTTTCATTGTATTACTTAAGCTTAAGCTGTATTTGGTAGTGTGGCCTTAAGGCAAATATATAAAAGACTTTCTTTTTTTGCGTCTCATTTAGGAAAGCAGTCTGAGCTAAAACATTGTGTAACTTTAGCGTGAGTGGACAGGACTAAATTACTGTTGGCTGACTTGGCAGTAATATGAGTTGGTTATCAGAACCTCAGAATAACTAAATATAAATTGAAAATGAACCAGATTGGTGTTCGAAATTTTTGTTTCCCTGCTTCATCGAACACATTTTAGAAGTGATATAAGATCTTTTTAATATGGCCCCATGAATTCTGTAGATAGTGATCTACTGACTCACAGCACACCAGACCGTGGTGGGGTGTACTATAGGCTGCTCCAGATCTCCCTCAGATTGTGGGGTTAAGAAGAATTTTCTGTCAGATGGTGCTTGTTCACCTTTTCCTGCTCTTGGGTTGTTTATCCAGTTCAGCCACTCCTCGGCTTCCAAGACATGTTCTAGCAGAGGCACACTACGGAGCCTGAGGTGTTTTTTCTATTGTATGGTGAAGGGTGTAAATACTTCCACAATCTCAAGTCATTTCTGGTGGGTTTTCTGTTTTTTTGGTTTTTTTAAACCCTTTCTTAAAAATAAAAAGCATCAAACTTGTCTGCATCAGCTTCCACCAAGTCAACATGACGCTTTGCATTTTTCCCTCTATGTATTGTAACCAAGGAGGAATACACTATATGACCATTAAACCAACAGGGACTTTGATTACATTGTATTTGGTTAATGACATTGGAGCTATAACAGCTTCCACTCTGCTTGCAAGACTTTCCGCAACTTTTGTGATGTCACTAAAACAGACATATGTTGATTGCATATAATCAGGCTGGAAATCGAAACCCTGACTGTTTTCTGAAAGCGGAACAGATCATTTATGTATACCAGGCTTAGCTAACAAACAGTCTGTTTAATAAGGGATATCCACTCATTCATTCATTCATTCATTCATTCATTTTCTCTAACCGCTAAATCTTTACTAGGGTGGGGGTACCTGAAGCTTATCTCAGGGTCTACAGGCAAAGGCAGGGACTTGCCCTGGTGCATGCGCACACAAGCACACAATCCTCAATTCACCTGACCCACATGTCTTTGAACTGTGGGAGAAACCAGAGGTCCCGGAGGAAACCCGCACCCCTACGAGGAGAACATGCAAACTCCACACACACGCGCGAGGTCAGGACCCGAACTCAAGCCCCCAACGCTGGACGTGTGAGGCAATACATGTATTAATGTATTATGATGTGTTTTTGGCACATACAATTGTGCATATATTATACAAGAAAATAGAAGAAAAATGTATGATATGGGCTCTTTAATTTCTTTCGCTCCCTCTCCCTCTCTTTCTCTCTCCCTCTCTCTGTCTCTCTCTGTGCAACTATGGCAAGCTGGTTGGCTCTCAGCAGTTCTATACAAATTTAAACAATAAAACACCTCAACAATGTGCTGATGGATTGAACTTTTGTTCAGTGGAAGAATGCCTGGGTTGTGTGTGTGTGTGTGTGTGTGTGTGTGCATGAAACTAACACTGTGCCCAACCTTTGTTAAATACAACTGTGAAAACACACACCCTTGTCATGCATCAATGCAAGTCCAAATCTAACCAGTGTTCTACTAATCCCACAAGTGTAGCCCATCTTTTTATCTCCTACCATCTTCACACTGTTCTGCTGCTGTTTAAGAGCTGTCATGGCATGAAGGTGTTCATGTTCCAAACCAGCTGCAGGATCCTTGGAACAGTAATGACAGCTCAGTCACACTCTCCACTAAACTCATTTTTACTTGAAGGAGCAGCTCACCTCACTCTAACACTGCTTTATTTCGAATGTGGGCAAAAACACACATGGGCAAACAATGCCAGCATTCTCTTTTTACGAACCTGCTTGTGCATTCATAATTAGAGAGAGAGAGAGAGAGAGAGAGAGAGAGAGAGAGAGAGCACTGCAGCCAATAAATAACTAGAAGCAGTCTTATATTAACCCATCATGGGAGGGAGAGAACAAACTTCTGGCAATCACTGACTAGCTCTAACTGGAACCAGATTGACTTTAAAGAGCCCGTATCCTACATGTTTCTTATTTTTGATTCGTTTCCTCTGTAGTCCACTCAAAATAGCTTCATCCCTTATATTTAAATCGTTTTTTATAATGTTACTGATCCTCTTAGACTGGGGTATGTAAATGACATTTGTTCTGATTGGCTGCCGTGTTTTGCACTTCACTCAGGAACCAGTGCGGACCAAAACATTCATTACAGCTTCAGCATGAATGGGCTGGATATGCAGACATATGTTAATGACACCACATTTAAAACATCCTGTTTTTACAGCATATGGATAGTATGTTGTGAAGCTTTGTGTTTGTATGTAAACACACTAAACCTTCAAATGGGGACCAAAAAAAGGGAACAGTTTGGTTTCCCATGAAATGGGCCCTTTAAGTCCACACATCTACAGAGAGCAAGCTGCTGGTGTAGCACTGAGGTCAGGTTTTACTGTTGTAGTTATCTCAGTTGAACAGAGTGGAGGGAGGAGGGAGTGTTTTTTTCCTCCTCTCTCACTCACTCTCTCTCTCTTTCTCTCTTGTTCTTCTGGTTTTTGCCATTATATCAACACTCTGGTGTTTTCTGAGCAGGAGAGTTGGCAGGAGAGGGAGGGCCGATACACATGAGGGGGGAAAGGGAGTGGCAGAAATTGACAGATTGGCAGAGATTGAGAGGTACACATAGTGTGTAAACCAGCTGGGAGAGGGTGATCTCTGTCTTCTTCTCCACTGAAGATATATATAAAGACGAGGACCTTACTGAAGTGGGCGAGTCATAACGAGGTAAGCCAGGAATGCCCTTTATATATCCTCATTTATGTGCTCAGTCAGTTTCATGGATTCACTTTGAGTGATTTTTGAGTGAAATCTTGTTGCAAGAATCCGCTTTGGTTGATCTCAGTTGTCTTTTTTGTGCAGTGACGTGCTGTCAGGATCTCTGGCTTGGATTTCCTTGGGATTATCTTTGATTGACCAATTTGTGGGAATTATGGCCAGTTTCATGTACTACCTCCTCCCCGCAGTAGGGGGCTACACACTCACATCCCTCTACCTGCTGAAGAATCCACACATCCTCCACAAGAAGAAGCAAGCAGCTTTCCGTTGCACTCACATTTCTCACAGGGGAGGTATGGTTAGAATGGTTAGAAGCATGCCTGATCAGACTCTGTTTAAGCAGCTGTAATTACCCCAGTAATCTTGGCCCCAGGGGCCACTGCCCCGCACACTTTAGTGCTTTCCCTGCCCATATGATGGAAAACTGTTTTTATCCTACATTGCACTTTCAAAATTAGTCTCAGTCTGCGTGCGTAATTTTAACACAGCTTTGTGTTCACATTTGAAATCTCCTGCATCGTTTATGGTTTAGCAAAGGGCCCGTATTGTGGAAAACTTGTTTTTTTAATGAAAGAGTTAAACATAGTTTGTAAACCGTATTATGATTTAAAACATATTGTATATTCCCAAGTCCATACAGTCCACATGAAAAATTAAGCCTTAAAAACAGGCCAAATCACAAGTTTTGTATTTTTTTTTCACAATTTCTAAATATACAGTCTACAGTCTTATGATACAGTTCACAGGTTTATGAAACAAAAACAATCATCATTCATTAATAAAGCAAAGAACATTAGTTATTGCATAAATCTGCGCATTTCTGTATTTATCATGTTCTATCACACCTACAGTAACTACCTTCTTGTTAATTAGTAATGAGCTGAGGTGTGTCTTAGAATATGAGTAGAATGGGTCACTTAGGTTTGGGTAAGATACTAGTTCAGACAAATCTGACAAATAAAATACACACCTTTTACACTCTCACCTGTTTCCAGTTTGACTCCTCCTTCAGTGATTCAGACTTCACTGAAATTACTAGATCAGCTGGGTTGAGACTGTAACATGCTGTTGGTCATCGTGAGCAGGATTATGAAACACAGGGCGAGAGGGCGTGTATTCTGAAGAGTGTTTTGTACTACCAGTGTTTCACAACCAAATTCTCAGAGCACAGCCGATAGTCCACATTCTTGCTCTGCCCCAGCTGCCAACACACCCGAACCAAGCTGTTAAAACATCTGAATAAATTACACAGGTATACTGGAAGGGGTGTTGGTGCAAAACTGTGGTCATACACTAAATGGACAAAACTATTGGGACTATTGGGACCAGGGTTTGGGCTAGACCCCTTGCTTCCAGTGAAGGACAGTCTTAATGCTTCAACAGACCAAGAGATTAAGGACAACATAATGCTTCCAACTTTGTGTGTAGTTTGGGGAAGAACCTTTTCAATTCCAGCATGACTGTGCCCCAGTGCACAAAGCAGACTCCATAAATGGATGAGTTTGGAGTAAACGAATTTGACAAACCCACACAGATTCCTGACCTCAACCCCATCCAACACCTTTGGCTAAGGAGATAGTGAGACACGCCTTATCATCCAACATCAGTGCCCGAGCTCATAAATGCTCTACAGACCGAATGAACACGAATTACCATGGAAACTCCAAAGTCTTGTGGAAATCCTTACAAGAAAAGTGGAAGCTGTAATACCTGCAAAGAGATTAAATGCAGTGTCATTAAGGTCCTTGATGATGTCATGGTCAGGCGTCTCAATACGTCAATATGGTGTAGCAAGTGAAGAAATTGGAACTGTACACCAAAAGATATGTTTTGCTGTACAGTTTTCTCAGAATAAAATTGCTAAATGCTTATTCTTTACATGCTTAATACTGGAGGTCCGCTTCTGCCTGTCTTCACTTGGAAACAATAATTGAGATAATCACTAAACACAGAAGGTAGAAATGATACAGAAGCTCCTGCACATTGACTTTTAATCTCAGTCTAAGAGACACTTTACACTGTTTGCCTTTTACACTCCTGTGTTAACTCATCAGGTAATTAGGCCTTAACAATCTGAGTCATGGAAAGAACATCCCACCATTGTTGCTTACATGGCTGAGATTAAAAACCTCTCCTCTGTGAAGATTATACATACAAAGTAGGTATGGACATGTGTTTGCATGTATCTTTGACTCTGTGCACTTTTTTCCTGCTAGGCTCT
The DNA here is from genome assembly GCA_037974565.1 of Clupeocharax schoutedeni. Lineage (NCBI taxonomy): Eukaryota > Metazoa > Chordata > Actinopteri > Characiformes > Alestidae > Clupeocharax > Clupeocharax schoutedeni. Next base: position 5,413,307 of record JBBPDH010000027.1, read on the forward strand.
GGTGAGAGAATTGAAAGTACTATGGAAGCATTCAAACAGTGAGTAAAAACACCTTTTCAGGCCACTCCTTTCTGCACTTAGCAGTGGGCACATACTGGCAGTGTAATGCCCTGACACTCGAAGATGATTTCACATTACAGGACATATTTATTGAATATAGTTAATTATTACGTTTGGGGTTTTTTTAGGCATGCAAGCGCAAAATATGTACCAGCAAAACTTTCTTTTTGCTCCTCACTGTCTTTTCTTTGTCTTGTCAGAAATTAAAAATCAGTTATAAAATTACTGATGACTGATTTGTTTCTCCACATCCACCCTAACTTAATACAGAAGTCAACTTTCTTCTCTCTGGGAACCTTATGAATCTCAAAACTGTCTGACTTCATTTATTGAGACTTGAATTTGATCACAAAATGTATTTCAGGCTCATTTATAAGCCAACCAAGATTTTTTTGGATCTTATGGTTTATCCCAGGATCTTATTATTTGAGACAAAGAAAGGTCAGAGCACTGAGAGAAAAGAAAGAACATTTTAAGATCTTAAATGAATGGATTGAGCTGAGATTAGAGTAAGGGATTTTTTCAGAAGCTGAAATTAAGATGGTTAAAAAATGGTCAAAATCTCATATTGATGGTAAACAGAGCTCAGTTATGTCTAGGAGAGATGGGCTGCAGCAAGACGAGATACTTGGAAAAGTGTGTTTTAATATAATTTGTCAAAATAATGATAACTTATCAGCATGTTGCCCACCAGTTCTCACCTGTTCTCATGTAAATCATAACTGCTGTTTTTCAAACCCCTCTTAGTGCAGTTGAGGTGGGGACAGAGATGCTGGAACTGGACTGCCATATGACTCGAGATGGTTATGTGATTGTATCACACGATGAGAATCTCCTGCGTCAGACTGGGCAAGATGTCAACATCTCCTCAACAAATCTCGAGGTCAGAAGTCAGAGCTCAATTTTGGGCGTCTTGATTTGTTGTGAAAGGAGCTTTTATTATGATATTATGGACCTTTCAGGTGAAAAAAAATAATACTATTACTGGTGGTGGCTGGTGGCCTAGTGGTTAGGACATTGTCCCTGTGATCAGAAGGTTGTGGGTTCGGTGATCAGAAGGTTGTGGGTTCGAATCCCAGAACTGCTAGTGGCACCACTGATGTAACCTTGAGCATTAGCCCACTGCTTTGCTTAGTGAATGCAAAGAAAGAATTTTACACATACTGTATGCTGTGGTGTGTTCAGGACAAATTCACACTTCAGTTTACTCTAATGAGCCATGGCTGACTGGAGATAAGCTGCAAAATATTTTTTACAGAATTGATATATATATGTATATATATAAATATATAGTATTAATTAACAGAATATCTTTTTTTAATGATGAATACTCAGGTTTCATTCATTTTTTTTCTAGGACTTGCCACTTTATAAAGAAAGACTTGAGGTCACCTTCTATGCCGGTATGCATATGTACAATACACCCACACAGAGTTTTATAAACATGACATGTTTCTAACACACTTTCTTCCATTCACAGGCCGTTACAGCACAGGCTCTGACAGGAGGTTTGTCCTGTTAGAGGATGTCTTCCGCACCTTTCCTAAGATTCCTATCAACATCGAGGTGAAGGAAAAGAACAAAGATCTGATTGAAAAGGCAAGGGGTCAAAATTCAATACTTAAGCATGCACAAAAATGTGGCCATTAATAAAATGAATTATATTTATTATTATTGTTGTTGTTATTATTGTTATTATTTTTTTTATTATTATTCACAAATATATGCTAAAATTGAACATTAAGTTCAGTTCAAACTGAAGAGAAAGCCACACTAAAAGATAAACAGGTGCTTAACCACCAGGAAAATTAGCTTTAATGTGAATAAGCTTGGATTTTTAATTGTGGGTAAACCATTCAGTTGTTCCTTCATTTCTCTCCATTCTCCCTCCTCCTTTCCTATCCTCGACTACTTCTCGCTTTTCTGGCAGAGAAGAGTAGCAGCAGCAATAAGTTACAAAAGCAAAAAAGTGAACTTGGGCAGAAAGGCAGAAACATTTTTGGCCCCTGTGTATTTTCCACAGCAAGTTGATCGTTTTTGGTTACAGTGACTGGAACTAGATAATGTTCTCAGATATGCTTGCTTTCAGGCTCTCACTGGGCTTCTATTTCTCTTTCTTCTTCTTTCTGTCCCTCTCCCATTCTCTCACCATTCTTGTAACCCCTTTACTTCATGATAATATCCCTTCTTTGTTCTTTTCTCTCAGGTTTCTGCTCTGGTGAAGAGGTATGACCGAGAGGACATCACCGTTTGGGCATCTGTGGAATCTAATATCATGAAGGAGTGTCGCAAAGAGGTGTGTGTGCTCATGAAACCCCATTCCCCCTGCCTCACAACATAGCAATCCATTTTGACTCTCTCTCTTCACTCTCATCTGTGTTAGAACTCCTCCATGCCGTACATGTTCACTCAGATGCGCGGGTTGCAGCTGCTCCTGTTCTATTACACAGGCCTCCTGCCTTTTGTCCCTCTGGGAGAGAGTTTTCTGCAGTTCTACCTGCCCCAGCTGATCAACAGGTGTGTGGTGTTTCAGTTTGTATTCTTTTTTTCATTATTTGTGCCAAGTACATACAGTTGCATATCATAAAATTTGTTTGAAAATGTTCGCAAAACTGCAGTATGTATATAGCACCTTACATAAGCCTTTAAAATTATCATTATTATCATTATTATCATCATCATCATCATCATCATGATCATCATCATTATTATTGTTATGTAAGAGGCAGATCAGTGCTAGAGATAACAGAGAAATGTTATTTATGAAATAATATATATATATATAGAAGCCATAATGGAGTTTATATTAGGCAGCTGGTGGCACCTGCAATCAGAAGGTCATTAGTTCGAATCCCAGGAGTGCTAGTGTTATCACTGAGGTACCCTTAAGTAAGGTATTGTCCCCACATTGGTGGCACCCCCTGCTTCACTAGGTGAATAGGTTAAAAGCAGAAAGAATTTTACATTACTCACACTGTGTGCTGTGGTGTGTTCAACTTTATATATAAATACAGAAAAAAAAAGACTTGTATATACAAAAACAGATTGTAACATCTTACACAGAGCTGACAGAACGGTAGTAGAACCTTTAGATGCGTGGCAGGTAAAAACCCCTAAAATCCCATGGCCAGGTTTCAGATCTTCAGTATCAGTAAAATGTTTGTGAGGGTTTTAAAATAAACATTAAAACACCAAAACCTTACCATTTCACCAGGGGAAGGGTTCTTGCAGCATGCAATGGAGTACTTTAATACAATGCTAATAGACATTTTCTTCCAGGACGTATATACCAGATTCTGCCATTCTGAAGAACAAGACAGTCATCTCACTGATTGAAAAGTAAGTAAACATTTCAAATGTCTGTGAAAATGTTATTGTCACGGCTCTCTCTTGTGGGGTTAAGGGGAGACTGAGGACGCCAGAGCAGAACGACATCGTCTGAGGTTTCAAGCTTTATTTACACAAGGAAAACCGAACAAGGCACGCGGGCCAAAAACATGAACAAACTGAATACTTAGCTAGGAGGTCGTGGAACAGGATCAGGAGAGAG
>JBBPDH010000027.1:5417827-5438764 GCA_037974565.1 Clupeocharax schoutedeni
TTGCTGACATATTTTTGTATTTGCAGTAAATTTGTTCAATTTCTGTATAGGCGACAAAACTTTTGTCTTGCCAAAATGTGACCTTTCTGTCTTGATTAATTGATAAATCTTTTTTCAGTGAAACTAATTCATTTCAGTGCATTAAACATAATTTGGGAGGGTTTTAGCTTTTCATATGAGCTATTTCTAACACCAATTGTATAATTAAATGTCAGGTTAATAGTAGGGTTTCTACAAAATAGATAAGCGACAAGGGATAAGCAACAGGGACTGTACATCTGTGGACACAGTTTGGGAAAGAACCTTTTCTATTCCAGCATGACTGTGTCCCAGTGCAAGGTTTATAAACACATGGCTGGATGAATTTGATGTGGAAGAAACTGACTGGTCCGCACAGAGCCTTGACCTTAACCCCATCCAACACCTTTGGGATGAACTGGAACGTAGATTGTGAGCCAGACTTTTATGTATTTCATTGTCTCATAAACCTCATAAATGCTATACTGAATAAATGGCCAAACAATCCCACAGAAACTCCAAAATCTTCTGGAAAGGCCTTCAAAGAAGAGTGGAAACTGTTATAGCTGCAAAGTCTATTGAAGTGTATTTGAATGCAATGTCATTAAATATCCTATTGGTATAATAATCAGGCATCTTAATGCGGTCCATTTAGTATACACTAGATATAAATATACATATTTGTATACACCAGATTGCTAATGTTTTTGCGAAGGCAAATATTTCATCCATATTTATTAGCCTCTACATCACTGAGTGACACAAAGAGAATTCTGTCAAACTGACAAAAGTGTAAGATGCAATCCTACACTACAGAATGTATCAGAACATGACAAAACACACATTAAATGCTAGTTGCAGTCTGGGATGCCCTTTTGATGCCTTTGGAAAGAAAGAGACGTCAGAATGGTTTGTAATGTGGCCCCTTGGGTCAGCCAAATGGGATTAAGAACTTGTGCTTAACCACAGTTATATGTCATCTGCTTTCTCCAAGGTAGTTTGGTCTTCAATAAATTATGCAGCATATAATATAAACTGGGTGTTTTAAAAAGCCTAGTGTTTCACAACCCTTGTCCTGAAGGAACATTGCCCTGCAGTGTTTTAATGCTCCCAGCACACCTGTTCCAACTAATCAGCTCATTAACAACCTCTCCCAGAGTTGAAGTTGGTGTGTTAAGGCAGGGAGAACAGTTAATGTGCTGGGCAGGGTGCCTTCAGGACCAGTGCTGAGAAACACAGTTACAGAAGTCCCATATGGTCCATATATGGCTTTTAAACTGGAAAACACCATTTAACATTAGTTTATTATTATTATTTGTAATAATAATAATAAAATCATCATATTAAGTGGTTTAGTCCACCCATACATGCTGAAGTTAAAAGGGGGGGTTTTAACCCAGATTGCTTTTGGATAGGGCCAAATAAAGGGCAGCCATCCAGAACAGAATAAAATAGATTAATTTTAAAGCCAGTAACTGAAACATTTAATTTACGAAGGGTGAAAGAGAGGCAAGGAAACAAGAATTGTGGTTATTTGTGGAACACACAACTTTGTGGTTCTTTAGTTTTTCTATGGTAACAAAAGATTCCGTTCAGGGCAAACACAGGTGGACATCCAGGACTAGAGCCAATAGGTAATAAGAGGTCCTTTACAAACATAACAACAGCACATGTCATTCTTTGATTGCCCAAGTCTTGTAGGACACAGAGTACATAGTCCAGCTTGGTCCTCCCTTCAAAACAAAGGCTTTTACAATCATTCCAATATGTTAAAGCACAAAGAGACAATGGGCAATCAAACCAAGTGATACATTTTCAATAAAGACAAGCAAGGAGAAACGTGCTGGGACTCTTCTGAAGCACTGGTCTGGAATGTCATTTGAAGTGACATACGTTCTATTAAAGCCAAACATTAATATTATATTTTTAAAGAAATATACTCACACTACATGGACAAAAGTATTGAGACAGTTGTTTTGATGACTTTGGTGTTGAAAAATTATATATGCTATATTGCATATAATATAATGTTTGAAATAAAGCTTTCCCAACAAGCAGTACTCTGACAACACATGCTAAATAACCACGAAAACAGGAGTATATTAAGACAAAATGACAGTATTTTGGAGAAAACAATAAAACTACTACTAATAAAGTGAAAACATCATATTATGGGGTAAATTGCTGCTACATTTCGATGTTTTCCGGATTTAACGATCGAATACTAAAGCAAAACAAAGCGACACTGCGCCTGATTGGCTGACCCACATCCCTGAGGTCCCGCTTTGGACTCTGATTGGTCCGCTGTGGTTTGTTTGTTTGTTTTTTTTTTCGAATGACGTGAAAGTAGTTCGTCTGGTGACAGTAAACAAATTCAGTATTTAATCGCTTGCATTCGTACGTGGCTGTCTTTGGGGAACTAAATTTTCAGTTTCTCGTTGAAATAACGTCGTGAGGACGAAGTTGAAGACAGAGGCGGTTTAAAAAAGGAGGGAAGAGAGCAGCAGGAGAGGCAGTAGTGCTTGTTTTGTTTGATTGAGTAATCTGCCTGCTAGCACCACGTTTGCTTGTTAGCTTGCTCTCTCGGACTATTTTAGCGTTTTCCCCAAGAAAATACACCCCTCATGCCTTTCCGTTGATCGTGATCTTCTGGGGACAACCCTGCAACTGTACAGCTTGTGAATAGCCGAAAGTACATTCAGGTGAGTCCCATTTTCAAATTTTTGCTAGTTTTGTTTGGCTCCCCAACCCTTACCGTGCCACCTCATTGACGCCTTATATGTAGCCTTGTTTGCTAAATACATTTTCTACTGAATTCCAGGTTTTATGTCACATTTGACAGCCCCGGTTTGCTTGATTTGTGTTTATATTAGTTGCTTTGCTTTGCACTGAGGCCTTCGTGGTTAGTAAACACAAGCTAAAGTAGTTTGCTTTGTAATCGATAACTGTAGGTTTGCAGGAGTTAGTATTTGCAACAAATCCTCTCCTATCTCAGCTCAGGTTGGTTAGTTTATACCACCTAATCCCGGTTTCCCCTTCTTGCTAATGTACCATATATGGAGCAGATAAGTGCTGCACCAAAAGCAGCCAAGCAAAGTAGGTCAGCCGGCTGTTTTTTTTTCCCTGGTATATCATTGAACAGGGAAATGCAACTGCAATTAGGCCTTGCACACAGCCTGCTATTCAAGTGTTCTTATTATGCTTGCATGGGAAACCACCATTTATACTTAAATCCCAAATCTTTTTATATCTTTTTTTTTTTAAGAGTGTGCATCTCAGTGATTCCACTATGTGACTGTGATTCCTTTGCACGTCACATCAGTGCTGCTCTCAGTTTCTTGACCATTTTTCAGTCTAGGCTACAGTTAGACCTGTAATTTGTTTGTGTGCTTTTCAGTCCAGTGAGTGAAACCATACGTTTTCTTTAAATCTTATAGTTTTGACCACAACCATTCTTTTCATAAAGTCAAGTGTGAGCATCTTATCTCAGTGATTTCAGTCTGTGACTGTGATTCTTTTTCACCTCACTTTAGTGCTGCTCTCAAGTTCTTGACCATTTGCTAATCTGGAATACAGTTTGACCTGTGATCTGTTTGTTTATCCTTTATCTTTTTATAGCCATGGTGAAACTGACTAAAGCCAAAACGTTCCAGGCGTACCTGGACTCCTGCCACCGCCGCTACAGCTGTGTCCACTGCCGTGCACACCTGGCTAACCATGATGACCTCATCTCCAAGGTGAAGTTTGCGAATGACTGTTTGTGGGGAGGGCATCTAAAAATTGTTGACTAAATGTTACTTTTATTTTTCCTATACTTTGCAGTCTTTCCAAGGCAGCCAGGGACGGGCCTACCTATTCAACTCTGTGTGAGTATGATCAATATAATGATTTTTTTTTTCTGTTATTCTGATAAACTGCATCACAGCATCCAATCATGGTTTGTGATTATGGCCATTGTTTGAAAAGCAGTGAGTAATTTCATATTTCATTACAAAAGAGCAAGTATTCCTATATTGTCTGTTCTAACTTAACTCTTAGAGAAGGGAGAATAATGAAGGATTTTGTGTTTCCAGAATCAGTACTTCAATGAGACACAATTTTGTCATATTGCCCAGGTCTAGCCTGTACATAAACTGTATGTTATTTCAGGGTGAATGTTGGCTGTGGTCCAGCTGAGGAGAGACTGTTGCTGACGGGCCTTCATGCTGTGGCTGACATTTACTGCGAGAACTGCCACACAACTTTGGGCTGGAAATATGTAAGCACACATTCTTTCACCCCTGCTCATTTTTAGCTAAAAAATGCAGTGAGTGTAGTCCACATTTACTAGGTCAATGTGATTTTTGACATTTGATTAAAATGTCTTGATTCTGCAGAGATGTAGTTGTGTGATATATTGGTCTGGTTTGGAAAAATACACATTCACAGAACTGCAGCTCATGTGCATGCAGATTTCATGTGCAATGTCAGTTTTTGACATTGGTTTCCATGAATGATAGCAATTCAAACCATTAGAAAAGATGTAATTTAAAGGTGTAAAAAAAGTTGCACTTTTGATATTGATAAACCTTATTACACTGGTTTACATCTTCAACTTTTTGTTTGTCTCTTTGCAGGAGCAGGCTTTCGAGTTAAGTCAGAAGTATAAGGAGGGAAAGTACATTATTGAACTGTCCCACATGATTAAGGACAATGGCTGGGACTGAAGTCTTAAGCGCTTGCCGTCTTTCTCTGTCCAGCTTACAGCTTTGCCAGAAAACAGCATTACGCACCTTTTTTTTCTTTTCCTTTTTTATACATGCTATCTACAATACTATCGAGCACCTTTTTCCACTTTGATATCCTAATGCACCAGTTTTGCTTTCAATGGTGAAGTGAGGAAGGTCTTGGCAATGGAGATTTGTGAATGTGAGAAATCGTGATTGTTTTGCAGCCTCTTAATCTCCAAAACCTTGTTGGGAATTTACATGTTCTCCTTTCCAGCCCATTAAGTGCAATTCACAAGGCTGGGACGAGCATTGAGGTCCAGTGGCTTTTGGTTTCTTTTTTACTCTACAGATTTAGGTTTAGAACAAAGTGATACAAGTGTGATTTTTCTTGGATCAAACAAAATATTTTACTCAGATATTACATTGTGTGGTATTTGCCACTTGAGGTATCCATTTTATTATTTCTGTGTGGAGTGGGTTGAGAGACTAAGTGCAATATGTGTGTTTGTGTGCCTGCGTGTGTTATTTTGTTGTATATTTTGTGGGGGGTGTAGTGAAGGGGTAAACATGCATTACTCTCCAAGTTTTTTATTTGACACGTTACAAAGGAATCCCAACAAAAGGATGGCTGCATGGTTAAGACGTTGAAGATAATCAGTTTTAGCTTAAAGAGCAGATGATCCACATTTGAGTTTTATTGAGACACATCAGTTAGAGCTTTGAAAATGATTGTAGAATGTAATTGAGATTTTCTATCTACTTTGTGTATTTTAGTTTGTCCTTTTCTTTGTTTGTCTGAGAAATGTAAATATAACTTTGAGCAGCATGTACAGAAACATAATCAAGTTAGAGGAATCACTATGGAACAGGCTCATGTGACTGAGAAGCACTCAGTTGAATGCTAAATCATTAAAGTTTATTGTATTAATCAAAGATCTTTACATTAAATTATGTGATGAAAATACTGACTTGGTTAACGTTTTCTCCGTTTTTCACCAGCACGAAAGTAAATATCACAACTATACAAAATTACACAGTTCAACAAAAACATAGTAATCATCAGAAACCACAACACACTGATTTACAGTCTACACTCTCAGTGACCATCAGTGTTGCCTCCTAAGTGGACAGTTTGCTTTAATGGATGTGTGATTGACCTGAAGTTACTTTGTGTTGTTTAAATGTTCCCTTTATTTTTTTTGAGCAGTATATAAGGAATATGTGAGTCTTATATAAAAACGTGTGTTCTATAAGTATTAAATGTAAGCATTACATAAGGAATAATTAAATTATTAATCAAATATGAAACATGAAGCAAAAAGATGTGATTTTCTCCTAGAATACATTGATTTCCCTTAGAATTGGATATATAAATTCTTCCCTTACAGCTTCATGCCAACTAAAAGTCAAAGTTCATTTTTTAATGGTACAAGATGATTTTATTGTCTTTCCAAAACATAAACATGAGAAACCTCCTATGAATATCTTTCATATTTCATAGGGAGTAAATAAATCACATTCTATATTGCAGGGGCTTTTAAAGCACCAACACATACAGGCAAGAAACATACTAAATGTATACGTACAAGTTTGTACTTGTCTGTGCATGCAGAATTGTAACCTCCAAATACTGCTATGCTGTGAGCAAAACAAATTGTGATCTCTGCAAAATGTTTCCTATACTTCATGGGATCATCACAGACAAAAGTTAACCATACATCCCTTTTTACTGTAATCATTTTAAACCTTATGTAGTATGTAATGGTTATTAGTTTCAGGTTACTAGTAAACATATGGAATGTAACAGCAGAAATGCCCCTTTTTATTAGTGTTGCAAAAGCCAGCACACATCCACCTGTTCTGTGGTTTAAGCCAACCTGTTCAAGATGAATTTATGAGGAGTGCACATAAGACCCCAGTCAGAACAGGGGTCTTATATCCTTTGTTCACACTGCAGCATAGATCAGATCTTTCTTTTTAGTTTTACAAGTTACAATCTGATTTGTATAGTCAGATCATAGTCACATTTTCTACAATGGCTATAATAATGCATGTGAATCTGCTAATTTAAGAAAAGACAGTTGGTTATATTTAAGAACTTGGATCTTTGTTTGTAATGAAAGACTATAACTGGAGAAACACTTTCACTACAGTTCAGAGCTTTCATCAACTAGAAAATGAAAAACCAGATTAGCAAACAATGACTGCTGACTGGTTCAGCGAGGCTGTAAATTCAGAAAGTGACTACAAAACTACACAGCACAAAGTATGTAAATGCTTCAGCTCCTCATAATGAATAACATGAAACTGAAAACTGAATTTAATTGAGCCAAAATCTGATTTTAAGCCACCTACTAACCTGGCTCAGATCTGACTGGATCAGATCTCTTGTGGGTTTTTGCTGTTCAGACTGGCAAATCAGGTGTAAACCAAGTTTTGTTCTGTCCACTTTGCACTGACAGCAACAAAGCGGACAGAACAAGAGAGGAAAGTAGAAGCAGCAGAACCAATGTACACACACTGTGTGTGAATATATACACACTGTACATACATTTACACAAGCATACAAGTTGCACAAGAAAGCAGAGAACCAAATTGCATTATCAGTCCTTGGAATGTGAATGTGTTAAGGAAATAACATCGAATTTAGTGGATACAAATTTTGGAAATCTTAAGTGAAAAACTGACCCACATCTGTTTGTGTATTTTTCAAAGTTAAAACGCGTGCTAAATATAGAACATGGAGTCCAAGCCGCATCCTGTTGATAAAAGTCGCACGGAAGGGGCGGGGTTTAATGTCTCAGCCAATCAGAGACGAGCAATGCCCTATTTCAGAACTACATTTCCCAAAGTGCTTTGCAAGTAGCGGTTGACGTGGCCGGCGTTCTCCTGCAGACCGGGGCGATTCAAACTTCTCCCAGGAATTACAAGCGTTTCTTTGCTAAACTGGTTCGGAGATAGTTTTAGGAAATAACTCGTGGGTCTTTTAAAGTACAGTGTCAGTGTATCTGTTGTGTTCGGCTGTTCTGAGGAGTGGAAATGTCCGGGAAAGTGAAAAGTCGTAGCGGGGCGAATGCGGACGCGGTGTCCTGTGATGAGCGGATCCTGCGGGACTGCCACAACATGTACACCCAGCAGGACAGCGGTGAGCCCCACCTCTCACACCAGCCACACCAGGACTCATCTGGGAGCACTGTCACACACAACCTTTCGTAGAGCTAAAGCCGTTCAGCTGCCCTGCCTTAATACCCTGGGATCTTTGTTGTAATGACCGTTAGGAATTAATGAGAGAATGAATAAACACAGAAAGGAATGAAGTTCGGTGTTGATGGTCCTACCTGCAATTACCGTCATGAATTAATGAAGAAAGGAACTAGACAAACGAATGAATTGATAATGAAGACTGAATGAAGGAAGACAGGAAGTAATTAAGTGCAATGTTGGTCACAGCTTACCTGCTTTATCTCCGTCTGTGTACTGTTTTACACCTGCCTTTATGTCATGCAGTTTCTCCTCAGACGTTTCTGTTCGAGTGAAATCCTTGCTGCTGTAAGTGTAACAAGAAGATTAAGACCCAGTTGTTAATCCCTCAACATGTTTTTTTTTTGTCCTCAGGTCTGATCACAATAGCCCAGTCTGTTGGAGTGACCCTGTTGCCCCCTCGCAAAAAGATTACAGTCATGCTGATGGGGAACCACTCAGCTGGAAAAAGCTCCTTCATCAACTGGTATGTCTGGTTACGCCTGCACCACACAACCTACGCTTTATTAGAATTGCACGCCTTGCAGTTCCACTTGCACGTGTGGCAGCTGATGGCCTATGAGTTAAGAAGCTGCCCCTACAATCAAAAGGTTGTAGGTTTAAATCCCAGGACTGTCAGTGACACCACTGAAGTACCCTTGAGCAAGATACACTGCGCCCCAGTGTTGGGTTCCTGGCTGCACCACTTGGTGAATGGGTTAAATGCAGAGAAGAATTTTGTGCTGTTCACATATGGACAAATGGACACTTTACACTTGCTGGACCTCCTGTGCTCCAGGACTGGAACTGATGACCTAATCCTGGTTCTGGGGTCTGCCCTGTAAAACACACTCTTCAAGCAAGAATGAGCCTGTAAATGAGTGCTTTAGTTGCAACAGGTGTGTTGGCATCAGGGACAGGTCTGTACACAAAGGCCTTCCGTTGTTTGTTTTTCTCCGTAGAGACTTTTTCCAACTCTCCTGGTTGACTGGAGGATGATGGCTTCCTTTTGAGTCTTGGTTCCTCCTGAGGGTTTCTTCTCCGGCTCTGACGCATTTTGCTTGCTCACTAGGGACTCGGATTGTGAAAAGCGGCATTGTGGCAACATTGGTTGTAAAAAGAATTCAAATAGGATTGATTTGAACAACAGTACTTTAGGACCAGTGTTGAACCACTGCTTTAACCCCTTCATCACTGTTCTGACCACAGGGGAAACACACACAATACTGCTACTGTAAGGATCTGGAGTCAGTAGCACAGCTCCACCACCTGAAATATTAAACTAAGAGTGCTGGACAGGCACTGACCTCTGTTGAAGGGCTCAAAAATGGCTGAAACAAATGGTCCATGCCAGCATCTGGGCTGCAGTCATGAAATGTAGTTAAAGATTTTAACAGTTAGGGGTTTCTGATGAAGTGTCCAAGAAGTATATAAAGGCATTTTGAAAAGATTTGTAATTGTGTACGTATTTTTTTCATCCCATATATTTTTTCAGATGGTTGAAAATTTTTTTGCTTTTTTCCATGGTCTTGTGTGCAACTGTGTTTTGTTGTCCATTTCTGATTTGAACATTTTATATTAAGGTACATAGAGGAGCACATCCAAAAGACTGCAGTTGCAATTGAGACCCAGGGCTTCACTTTTGTCACCAGTGGTCGAAAGAGGGAGTCTCTTACGGTAAATACTGGTACTGGATTTTAGCAGTGCTCTTTTCACATTCAGTCCAGGGTTTTTTGTGCAGAAAATGTTGCTTATTGGTGCCATCTTGTGTTTGGTTTGACCTCTTGCCCTTGCTCACTTAGGGTAATGCAACCCTCCACCTGTATCCCCACTTTAAACCACTTCAGGAGTTTAAAGGTTAGTTACCAAATATGTTCCATAAATACCTGTTAAATGTGCTAAAATGCATGCTTTCTAACTCTGACCTCTTTCTCTGTCTCTCTCTCAGGTGTGTCTGAGTATCTTGGCACTGAGATCTGCACTTCAAGGCAGAAGCGTTTCAGCTTGGTGACATTTGTGGACACTCCTGGCCTGGTGGATGGCGATATGAAGTACCCCTTTGACGTGGACCAGGCTGTCCTTTGGCTTGGTGCGTTGATTGTGTGTTCCTATTTTATCTGTTCATCTTGTCCAACTGGGTCTGTTTATACTTGGCTACAACATCTGTGACCGTACCCAAGCTGATGCGTTGTTTACATATGCACACACATCCAATTGCAATGCAAGTTTGACTGCCACAGGGTCAGGACAGCACAATCTGATCACATGCTGATCAGTTACACTCATCTTTTCAATGCATTTACAGGCAACATTCACAAATGGGATGCATTTTAAAGTGTAAACAGGGCCTTTGTATCACATCTTGTCTAATGTAACTGAAGATCTTTGACGTGTTTATGGCCTCTTTTCTTCTCTCTAGGTGACTTATGTGATTTGATCCTGGTCTTCTTTGATCCGATGGGGCAGGCTCTGTGCAAACGCACCCTAAACATTGTGGAGATGCTCAACGACAAGCATGGAGATCGCCTCCGCTTCTACCTCAGCAAAGCTGATGAAGCAGGAGGGGAGTCTGACAGACAGGTTTGTTTCTTTACCTCACTTTTTTCTGACCTTTTTATCTTCTCCCCTTTCACTATTTACTGTTTCTTCCTTCATTATGTTAATAGAAAACTATTGCCAGGCAATTTTGTGTAATCTGACGCCAGATTTGTGGTTATTTCAGAGAGTAATGATGCAGATTGTGCAAGAGCTGTGCAAACGCCCAGGACTCAACAAGTGTGGTTTTGACATGCCAACCATTTATATCCCCAATCCCAACAAGGTACCGCCAGGACAGTCTGTTTATAGTAATAAAGTGCACATCACTATTTTTAATGAAGTGCCTTTATCTCTCTGTACATCTATAGACGTGATTTCAAAGTCAAATGTTGCACATAAAGATATTATCTCTGGGTGTATCTAAGGATCTGTGGAGCAGATATAATACAACTTACTCTGTTCCCACAGTCTAGCCGGTGTGTCAATCAGATAGAGGACGTGTGCCGCGCCATAGAGAAGACAATCAACCAGACCGTGCAGAACACACTTAACTCACTGGAGAAGGACTGCGAGCTAATCTCTGAGGCCATAACGGACACACTCGGCAGTGACCGGTAACACAGCAATATCTGTATCACATTCAGTTAGGGATGTCCTGTTCCAAGCTCTTTGTCCCGAATCCTGGTCAGAGGCCTGTATATTGGATATTTGTTGAGGCAGACCCTCTTCTGGTGTTTTGTTTTGTCTAATAATACAGCCCTGCTGTGCACACATGAGCTAAGGTATGCCAGGCTACCAGTTGCTATGGGAGAATCGCCTTATTTTTGGTAAGGGCATCGAATGACACTTATGATCACTCATAGTTGATTAGCCAAGATTTTGCTCCTGCCAAATGTGTTAATTGCTAAGCAAGGCAAAATCTCAATGTACAGCCTTGAGTTTTGACAGGGTTGTCTTTAAAAGTAAAACTGGTTTGTATGCTTGTGAAAAAATAATGCATGCATGTGTAAAACTGCACCAAAAATTTACGTTTGGGTGTACCAAGCTTTTTCCGCATTGTATTCCTACTTCAAACTAACTCTGCACTGGGGTTTGTTAGAAACAAACTAAGACTGGGCTGTCTCAGGGGCGTTTTAAAATTTTTTTTTTAATTAATTAATTAATTAATTTTTACATATATACCAGTTTTTGCATAAATGGGTTCTCACTTACTCTAATGAGCAACACAGAGCAATCGCATTAGGCTTTGCTTTAATCAAACCAAACCTGCCAAACTTGAACATGCCCTTTGCGAACATGTGATTGTGAACGCATGCTTTGCTGCTGCACACTTGTTTGGATGTCTGACAGTGGCATAAATGGAGTGTGATGTGGCAAAGCAGCTTTAGCGATGAAACGGAATGTTAAGTAAAATGCTGCTGGACCAGTTTCAGATTGGATTAGGACATCTCTGCTCTCAGATTTATTCATGTAGGCAGTAGTACCTATTAAATGTGGTTGACTTACAAGGCTTCCTCTCTCTGTCTCTTGTGCTTTCACTCATTTAGGCAGTCCAGCGTGGAGAACAGACGGGCCCGCTGTAAGGGTTGTGTACTGGGGCTGCTGGGCTTCACCATTCCTTTACTGATGCTTTTTGTTCTGGTGATTGGCAGCCTCTCCAGAGAGATGCTGGATCTGGCACTTGGCATTAATGGCACAGAGACCCTCTCCTTGTATCTGGTGGGTATATATGTGCATGTACTGGTATTTTATGCATGGTTTAAAGGACTGATTCATAACCAAACAAATTTCAACTGTTCCCTCCTTGCTGCTAATATATGGAGCTAACAAGTGATAGTGAACTGTGTAACTGAAAACTGTGGGCAACACCAATTTTAAGTTCCTGTGAGGAAAGTAAATGAATATAGGTTTGAATCAAGTGTGCTTGAAACAGCAACCATTGTTTTTAGCTTATTTGTGGAGTACATTTTATAAATACACTGCACAGAAGAGCTGGGCACAGATACAGCAACATTCATACATTAAAATATTTTTCCTCAATCAGTTATGTAATTTACACATTTGTTTTAAAGATCCCCAAATTTGACATTAATTTACCCATAATGTAGCAAATACCACATCCGTAGCCATTTTTGCATAAAATACATCACCAAAATGTCTCTCAACCTGCTCAAAATACACCCAACTCTTCAGTAAAGTGGCACAGTATGACTTTCGTTGAGCTATAGAAATCTCATCGCTCCACCACAGGGCTGGTATTCACACAGCACTCGAGGACTAATCTCAGACCAGAGTTCTGTGTTATAACTATAAAAGTTTGGGCTATTCACTTCTAGTGTTGGCATCCTAACCCCAGCCCTAAAAGCAAAAATTGGAATCAAAACTTACCTTTGTTCAGGATTGTCATAGGAGAATGTGTTGCGTTCTTTTGACAAAAAGAGAAAGTTAATTCCTCATATGTAGGTCTACACGCTCTACATGCTTTATTTACTCTGTGTTTCTCCCTGTTTCTTCTTTTTGTAGTCTCCAGTAGTGAAGGTATTTGAGACCTGGTCTGTGGAAATGCAGCTCTACGTCTGCGGTGGCCTAGTGCTCCTCTCCTTTATCCTCCTTGTCCTCTCTCGCTTCTCCTCCCGGTCAGTAAAGTGTGAGGGTGGGTGGACGGGCACATGCTTTACAGTTTCATACTCATCTCTGTTTCTCTTCTCTGGGCAGCACTAGGCCTACTCTTTCAGGAAAACAAAAGAGGCAGTTACAGGAAAAACTGGAGTATGTGCAGGAGGTGGTGAAGTCTAAGAAGGTAGTGTGTATGAGTGAAGTTTTAGTAGAGTAATATGAGGAGAGAGTACCCGTGAGGTTTTAACTGTGTCCGTGTGTCTGCAGAGGGAGCTTTATGAGGAGTACCTCCGGCAGAGTGTTGGCGATCAGGATATGAACTGAAGACAAGAAGGTCGGATGGATGATTGGATAGATGGATGTGAGAGGAAAGAACAATAAAGGAGCAGTAGGAAGGGAACCACTAATGCACCATGAAGCATTCCTGCACTGTAGAGGACCAATGGTAATACAGCGCCACCCCTCAAAAATCATGCCTTACCAGCACCCTTCAACTGTTTTGGGAGCGAACGTTTATTAAAAGCCAGCGAAAACATGTTTGGTTGGTTTGGTTTACCGTCACTGTATGCACTTAGGACCCGTCCCAGCCAAGGAATGCACTGTAATTATTTTTCTTATGTAGTTTGTGCTCATCGTGTTATCTACCCAAATGTGCTGTAAAGTTTGTGAAAGGCCACGTCATGCATTTAAACCAAATGCTTTCCTGCTGGCCCTGATCTGTGCATCTTTAGTGCGTAGTTGAAGGTTACCCATTCATATGTTGTGATTAAAATGTATACCTCACTATTTTTAACCCAATGATGGTAAAGAAATGGTCAGTGTTGAAAGTATTCCTGACACTTCCGATGCTCCGAGCTTTGCCAAGTTTTATTAAGCATAATTAGATCTATTTTGTATGTTTCTTTCATTTGTACTCCTCTATCATAGTTTTGGATCAAATTGTAATAATAAACATACTATTTAATCCGTTTTGTATCTTTTTGTAAATTACCCGTCCAGTGTCAACTTTGCTTAGAAGGTCTGGGTAAATGGGTCATCTGAAAAATCGGAGGCCTCTGTTTGAAAATAATTTATGTATGGAATGATTATGTCCCATAATGGAAGTTATGCATTTTTCTAAGACAACCAAAATAATTAACCATAACTGATTCTTTGGAGGGATCAAATATCCCATGGAGCTCATGTGAAGTCCCGTTCTGCTGTATTATGACAGAAAATACAGAATGTTAAAAAAATAAATAAATCTTGAGCTGAAACACTGAATAATCATGTACAATTTCATCTGCCACTACCAGTCTGTTTGGTTAATTTGGCTCACATTAACTCTCCATATTTCCTTTCTAGAGTCAAAGAGGATAATGAACTGTCATTGAGGAATAAACAATGATAACAAAAATCCCCAGCCATTCATAGCATCCACCCTAATCGAGCATTATGTAATTGATATTGTTCCTTTTTGCACATGCCAGATGCTTACATACACTCTATGGAGAAAATATTGAGAGGCCTGACCATTACACCAACTTTGCATTGAAACACATTGAGAGTTGGTCCCTCTTTTCAGCTATAATAACTTCCACTCTTCTTTGAAGGCTTTCCACAAGATTTTGGCATTTTTATGAGAATTTGAGCATTTATAAGCTCAGATACTTATGTTAGACGAGAAGGCCTGGCCCACAATCTCCATTCCAGTTCATTCCAAACATGTTGAATGGGGTTGAGGTCAGGGTTTATGCAGGCCAGTCATGTTCATCTACACCAAACCCATCTAACCATGTCTTTATGGACCTTGCTTTGTGTCCTGGGGCCCATGCTAGAATAGAAAAGGGCCTTCCCCAAGTTCTGTCCACGAAGTTGAAAACATATGTCCTGGTATGCCTGATTTTGTGGTAATGGGCAGGCCTGAAACGCCTGAATTCAAGCAATAAAATGTGCCCCAATACTTTTTACCGTTTGGGATCCGAGATTATGTGAGGAGTCCACTCTTCGAGGCGACTCATTTGATACCCGAAGTATTGCAAAGTAGAATCAGTGTCGACTCCAAATCTCTGGAATCGAATAGCCTACATTCACGCATGCGCAGAACCCAGCCCTGCAACGTCAGCTGTCAAGGTAATAGTGTTTCGTTTCACCTCCCCTTCTGAGTTCTGACCTGTTGCTGCATCCCCTTCTAGCTCAGTTTAGAGTCCATTTCCTCCGAGTCGAAATGAAAAACTACTCAGTTTGAGGTTTTAGGGCAATTTCTCTGCTTTTAGTTATCCCAGTGTGGTTTTTGAGGAAGGATGGTTGCGTAATATCCGCAGGGTTAAACCGGGGAAAGTTGTTTCCTCTGAGCATTCAGGCTAAGAACTGTTCCCTTCGGCTCCAGTCGAGCGTAAATTTTAAAATAAACGTCTTTGGGATGTAATATTCTTGCTAATATTCGGTTGGAAAACTTTTAGAGCATGGAGGTGACGGACAAGCCCTCGACTGACCAGGAGGACGGCGATACTGCTGGTATGTAAACACACTAACGTACATTTTTGCTAGCATTCCAGCTATATGGAAAAAAGTACTGTTTGTCTTAGGGTATGGGCTATACCCGTTACTTCCAGTGAAGGGCAGTCGTAATACTTCAGCATATCAAGACGTTTTGGACAACGCCATGCTTCCACCTTTGTGCACAAGAGCCTTTTCTGTTCCAGCATGACTGTGCCTCCCTTCACGTCCAACATCAGTGCCTGACCTCATAAATGCCCTACAGATTGAATGTGCACGAATTCCCGCAGATACACTCCAAAATCTTGTGGAAATCTTTCCAAGAACAGTGGAAACTGTTATAGCAGCAAAAGAAAGACCAGCACCATATTAAAGTATATGTATTTGAATGCAGTGCCATTAAAGTCCCTGTTGGTGTAATGGTCAGGTGTCCTAATACTTTTGCCTATTTACTGCAATACAACAGGAAAGTTAGCATAATTAAATAAATTTTGCTTTATTACAGTGTAAATGTCCAGTAATTTCATGTAACAAAACTCGTTTCACTAGTTTAATTTTGCTAGTTTAAAACTTCACTAATTTCACTAGTTTAAAACTTATATTACTGTCAGGGCCAGATTTTAATTGCTGTTTTTTGTCCTAGTCAGTTTAGCAGGGATGTACAGTACCCCCTACCCCCGCCCCCCCCCAGCCAGATCATCTGGAAACACTGGTACCTGTTTCTTAACTGTTTAAGATCTTTAGTTAGATGTCATTGTTTATACTTGATGCGTACGTAGGTCACTGTGTGTTTTAACAAACAAAAACATTTCTCTTAAACTGGTCAGTTTCTGGGATTGGAAATGAGAGCAGTTGAAAGTCCTTCAGGGAGCCTGGAGAACAGTTCCTCAAGACTACATTAAAATTCATCAAAATATAAAGAAACGAGGGCGAGCTCAAGACCTTTGAGCAGTACTGTGTGTGCCACATGCTTCCTTTTGGCCTTATGGGTAGAGCTTATGCTTTTGTTGTGTAAGTAAAAGATAAAAAGGGAGTTACATTGAGAAGGTCAGCTAAAGTCTTTAATTTTTTTTCCCCTAAGGTCCATCTGAAGCTGAAGAGAGTCTGCAGACACAGCTAGTCGAGTGTCGAGCCCAACTGGAACATTGGCAGGGTGTGGCGACGATCTGCGAGCAAAGTAAACAGGAGGAGCTGGAAGAACTGCAGAGACACTGTGACCAGGAGATTCAGTCACTTCACGAGGCTCTCAGAGGTGAGGAGAGGAACAGAAAGTGAAAGGGAAGATAGGATGAAGTATGTAAATATCTTCTTTGTTGTCGTTCTTCTTCTGCTGTGGTTACAAAGCTTGCTTCATCGAGAAACAGCTACAGTAGCTGTTAAAAAAGTGCAACAGATAAAACAGAATATACACTAATCAAAACTGTGACTGAATACGTTCTTTATTCTTCCATCTTTTGTTTTGTCAGAGACTGTGGCACAGTATGAGGCCAGAATATCCACACTACAATCGGAGCGTGCTCATTTTAGGAGAGCAGGTTTCACTCCGGATAGCAAGGTGTGTTTGTGTGCTTGTTTTGCAGGGTTTGAAATGGCACTTTGAAACAAAATTGGGGGAAAAATCTGCATTCAGTTTAAAAGTATATAAATATTAATGTACTACACCTTGAAGATGTCATGCTTCTCAGGCTACTTTGGGAATATTGCCCAATTGAAGCTAATTTCTGGATGCATCTTGGTCATGTCCATTTCACAAGGCATTTTGAACAGCGAATGTCTACTGTGACTCTAGTTTTAGCCTTTTTTCTTTTCCTTTTACACGTCAGCATGTTTTCTCTCTGCAGGACAGCATAAAGAAGGGAAGAATGGAGGGGGCTTCTCCACCTAGTGAGAAACTCCAGTGCGAATCTCCTCCCTCTAATGGTGCTGGTTCTGAGCCTGTGACAGGGGACAGTGAACCACAGGAGCTGGTGGTTGAGTCTTCAGGCACTGAGAGCACAGGACTCCATATGGAGGGATTTTACACCCAACACTGCGACTCCGCCTCCCTTTCCTCCTTCTCCTTGGACACACCTTCCCTGTCCAGACGCCCACCCCCGCAAGATGACACCGCCTCTCTGGTTTCCACAGGAACACTGGTGCCTGAAGTCATCTACTTACCTCCGCCAGGGCATAGGCTGGTCACACATGCAGACTGGGATGCTCTCCAAGCACAGGTCAGGGGCCAGGGGCCATTTGTTTCAGTACTGAGCTTTTTTAAAATGCACCCTAAAAAGTAATGCTAAAGCAAAATTTCTGTCACTCACTCACACACATAAATATATAATGGGCAGTTCAGAAAATAATCACAGATTTTAGTTATTTTCCAGTATATATTTAAAAATTAACATCATAAAACTAGATATTGTAGGTGTTTCACAAAAAAAAATTTGTCAGTATGTTATACAACATATACAAATAACTGTGTGTGTGTGTGTGTGTGTGTGTGTGTGTGTGTTTGTAGTGCAGTGCCCTCTGTCATGTCTGTAGATCATATAGTTTTTCATGCTTTCACCAGAGGCCGCTTGGTCTACAGCATAGCCATTTTAATTTGTGAGCTCTACTGAACTGTGTTACTGAGGTCTGATCATGCTTCACTTCCACATACAGTGCAGACAGTAGTGAAGCAACTAGCAGTCTTTATTGCTGACTCAACAGTGGTGTGCTGTTTTTTCTTGCTTTTTTTAAAATCTTCGTTGGAAGTCTTTTCTCAATTCTGTCTGTTTAATTCTCCTTGAGCGTGAGTCCATTGTTGTGGCAAAATTTGAGTGAGACTTCATTATCACTGGTAATTAGACAAGTTACTGCAGAATTCCTGGCAAGTGTGATGATGCTTGTAAATGTACATAGCAGTCCATCAAGAAGTGAACAGGTAGTAGTCTTGTGTTCTTCCTCATTAACTTGTTCCCCTACTAGTGATTAATAAAGTGAAAAAATGTCTGTTCAGTGACACTTGTTTAACTGTGTTGCCTATGTTGTCAGGTGGCTGAACTACAGGGAGAGTTAACCCAGCTGAGAGAGCAGAAGGCACAACTTGAGAAAGAACTGGACATGCAGAACACAGAAACCCAGAAGCAGGTACAGACCAATTAAAAACATTCACCTCTCACAAGACAGCACTCTTTCCATTAAGGGCTTAGTCATGAGTCCTAGGATGGATGTTTCAAAAACCTCCAATCCCCCCCCCCCATGTACCAGTTGACATATCTACATTTTAAAAGCATTGTTTATCAAGTGACTACAGATTGTTTAATACAATAGAACTAATGCCTATTTTTTGCTACATAAGCAAAAATTATTGTTTTTGGCAAAAAAGCTTCAAAAATATGTAATCTTTGAGAATAAGTTCTTACATAATGTTTACAGCTGTACCCCTGTTGGATCCTACCCTATGCCAAATACTCTTTTGTGATGATTATGATCATTATTATATCTGTGTTTTAAATAAATTATGATCATAAAGGACAGAAAGCAATGGACCCCAATAACTCCAGATGTGACTCTGTGTGGTTACAAAGTGAAAGGGAAAGTAATATCAAAGATAAAGTAAAAAAGTGACTGAAATGGAGGACACATTTTTAGCCCTTGATTCTACTGTAATTTACTTTTTCTTTGCAGTCATCAATTAGGCCATATGAAGTTTTGATGTAAAATAATGAAACAGGGGTTTTAAAGGTTATTTTGACTGGTCTGTTTGTCTTAAGATTTTGACGTGATGTAAATGTTTAACCCAGGTGGCAGTGCTCCAGTCTCAGGTGCAAACATCTGAGGCCCTCCTCAAGGAGCTGCAGAAGTCCTTTAGCCAGTCACAGAACACTGTACAGAGCAAACTGGTGAGTGATGGTTACATAATTTAGAGAGAGCTGTTTGTGTGTCTGTGTCTATTTGTATTGTTGTGCACTTGTGTTCAAGTATTTATATGATATTATAAATGCATGATAATATGGACAGTAATCCCCCACTATTTGGGAGCTTACGCTCCAAGAGCAACTGCGTATAGTGAAAACCGCATTGTTGTGTTTTGGTAAAAAAAAAAAAAGCCTATTTTTTTGGGTAAACCCTAAACATTCCACAAATATGCTTCCAAAAGTGAATATGTGCAGGTTCCGCGTTGTTGTGGAGATTTCCGTGTAAAAGGATGAGTTTGACTCTAATAAAAAAAAATCTGTGTGTGACGCTGGCGAACTACTGTACATAGAATATATTTCTACATATTGTAAGAGTGATAGTGTTAGTTGTGTATTCAAAACACATTGTGGTGGAGCTGTCATTATATCATAACCTTTAAGACCCCAAAATAATTCTACAACACTAGAATTACACTAGAGGTTCCTGATTTTAAACCCGTTTCAGAGTTTAAAATCTTAAAATGACATTTACAGTTACTAGTAGGTAGCCAGTTTAGCTGATTAGACTTTACAGTGAAACAATCTGTTAGATTATCTGTACAATGTTATCTGTATGAGATTTATGTTACCGAAATGATTTCACTCATATAAAAAAAAAAAATCTTGGCTCTGTTCAGTAAGTTATTGAAAATAATGAAGGAAGCCCATGGCTTATCAATGTTTTTCAATGACTTAGGTTTTCAACTCACTTCATATATACTTAGTGAGCAGCAAAGACTCTTTCAAGTAAGTGAGTGAGTAAAGTAATGCGCTGCATTAATGCAAGACTCTTATCGCGCAATAAAAAATATTGCCGTTAATCTATTCACAAAGTTGGGTTGGGAGCTGGGTCTATATTTCGCAAGCTATCATGACTTTCACCTTGATATTTTAGCGCGGATCTACTCTCTCTCTCTCTGTCTGTCTGTCTGTGTCTCTCTCTCTCTCTCTTTCTCTCTCTGGTTCGTGACTTTTCCAGGTCGCGCACGTTTTAAACCTGTCTCGCTCTCTCTGTCGCTCTTTCTCTCGTGCACACACCCTACTGTGCCTCTCTCTCTCTCGTTCGTGACTTTTCCGCAGCGCGCAGATCATCTCTCTCTCTCTCTCTCGCTCTCTTTGTCTCTGTCTCTCTCTTGCTCTCTCTGTCTCTCTCTCTCTCTCGTTCGTGCGATCATCTCTCTCTATCTCTCTGTATCTCTTTCTTTTTGTCTCTCTCTCGCTCTCTCTCTCTTTCTATCTCTCGCTCTCTCTGTATCTCTCTCTCTCGCTCCCTCTGACTTTTTCTCTCATTCTCTCTTATTCTCTGTCCCTCATTCCTGACTTTTCCGTATTGAAACTTCGGGTTAATGTTTACATGTTCTTTAAGGGTAATGTATTAAACTGAGTTCCAAATGAAATTAAAGTGATCTGGGAGA
>JBBPDH010000027.1:5438864-5450295 GCA_037974565.1 Clupeocharax schoutedeni
TTTTTTTTTTATTTGAAGGACTTACTTCAAATATTGAAAATAATAACAAAAATAAAATAACAAGTGCTCAACATACTAAAGAACTGAACTGCTACTCGACTTCAACTTTGTCGACATACAAGTCAATTTGAGAAATCGGAAGCAGTTATTACCCTACTGTGTACATGTTTTTGGAAACGGAACAACTGAACATGTGCTTGTATACACCCCACCATTTTTTTTAGATGATAATCTTTTCTCTCCTTTTTTTTTTTCTTTCTTTCTCTCTCCATCTTTCTTTTTTTGCTATCTATCTCGCTTGGTCTTTGTCTTTCTCTCTCTGCGTCTCTCTGTCTGTCTCTCTCACTCTCACTCTGCCTCTTTTTCTATCTCTTTGTGTGTGTCTCTCTCTCTTTCTCTCTCTCTCTTTCTCTCCCTTTTTCTCTTCAAGACGGTTCTTCAGCAGCAGTGTTTAGAGCTGCGAAGTCAATTGATCAGTCTGCGATCTCAGCTGGACAGCAGTCAGGCTGTGCAGAGGGACTTTGTGCAGCTGTCGCAGTCACTGCAGGTAGACCAGCTCTGGTTCAGTTTCAGAGTGTCCTTACATAGTATAACCAGCACACATGACACTGGTTACACAGGGAATCAGTTTTCACATTCAGATTTGCCTTAATATCAGTCTGTACAAACTAAGTATTAGATTATCTGACATAACTGACATATATGTCATAAGAAGAGTAAAGTACCTATGGAACATTTTTGGCTATTGCAGATTTAACATGGACACCTGAAGCTTGTAAAAGAAACTGTTCCTGTTTCCTGTTTTATCTGAATAAAACAAATTTTAATATATATTTTAATTTGACCACTTTGGAGCCTTGATATAGAGATGCTGCTACTGGTTTCCTTTTCTAACATATGAAAAAGACAATGGCTTGTATTCAGTCAGTGATGTCACCCTAGGACGTCTGGAAGTCCAGAGACATTTTTCTCACAACACATCGTATATACCATAAATCAAAACCCGATTCCACTGTCCATTCCTCATCATCTTTATATTATACTTTATTCTGATGCATTAGGACTTTTGTCTAGCTTCTGAAGCCCAAACCAATGGGACAGCCTGCTTAGCCTTATCTACATAGATGCCACAGATATTATAATTAGGTAATGGTTGGGTGTTTAATTCTGTTGCACTTTTGTTTCCAACCAGTTGAAATTAAAGTCCTACTTTAATGCATATGTGATAGGCGTGAACCTCCTCTGAAGGTTTTGAAGGTTAATAAGAGTTTCCCTCTGGTAATTAGAGAGAGAAAGTGTGGGCCAAGAAGTGTGAGCCAACATACACGTTTCACCTTTGGCTCAATTTTCTGTGTGTTGCTTTGGGAGACAAGATAGAAATCTTTCTTGACTATGTGGAAACTGTTTATACTATATGTCCTTTTTTCCACTTTTCAGGTGAAGTTGGAGCAGATTCGCCAAGCAGAATCTTTGAACCAAGTTAGGCAGATCCTCGGAGAAGGACTTGAAGTAGACAGTGACCAGCCTACCAGTGCCACGTGAGCCAACTGACCTTTCTGTGGGTCAAAGTGAAAGAACCACCTGTGTTACGGGAGGTGAACCAGGATCATGCTTAACAGGGCCTTAATTAACCGGTCAAAGAGACTTACCAACATTTTAATGGACACTGCTCTCTCACTGATTCACACAAACATTTTATAATGCAAGACTAAGCTTAATATTTTCAGAAACTGGACTAACAACTGGTTTTACTTGAATTTTAAGCTTTTATAACAGTTCGCAATATTGTTAATAGGTCTGTTTTTGATGATGTTACATTAACAGGCAACTGTAGGAAGATGTTTCAGTGAGGCTCTTATCATGAGAGTCCCTCATAATTCTTTGTCAGCACATATAACATTCAATCTCTTGCACATGTACATTCTTATTTTTGTCACCAGCTAAACTGCAAGGACTGTAAGAAACTCTTAATGCGAGTGCCACACTTTTTTAAAAATGGTTTGATACTACTGAATGACTAATAATAAGGCTGTGAATCCACAACATCTGAGACAGGGAATGATGTTGTTTCTATGTTAATAGGGCTCTTTCTCAATATGCTTTTTAAATGTGCCCTTGCCAACCTTAACTCACCACAAGAAGAAAAATGAACAGTGAGGAGTGAGTTTTTCAATCTGAACACCCTCACTGTTCATTCTTCTCCTTTTGGTGAGTTGAAGTTGGCAAGGACACATTCACACACTCACCCTCACCTAGGTTAGCTTCAGAGTGCTGCAAAACTTTTTTGAAAAGTTTCAAAGTATCATACATCAGACACGTCACTAGATACAATTACCATGGAGAAAACTCAAGTTTAAATAAAGGTTTCATTTCAGCCCATTGGTGTTAAACTACAGCTGACAAACATGGCTGTTTGAGCAGACACTACATTTCCCATAGTACCCCATGTATCCATGAAGCCGTAAGCTGTAGACACACAGAGCAGCCAGGGTAATTCTAAGGTTTCTGTTAAGACAAAATTACCAACAACGCTATTAGACCGCCCAATCAGAGACCTCAGTTAACTTAACTGTTAGCATGCAGTGCAACTGAATTGAGTGCAGCAAAAATATTAATTTTTACTTCGAATTAGTGGTGCAACGGATCACTGTTGATCCGTGACCCGAACCCATCACTCTCCACGATTCGGCACGCATGTGATCCGTAGATCCGAAAGAAAAATAAAAGCTCCGCTGAATGGTGCGCGTAGTCAGTCTGTCAAGCGATAGTCATGGCCAGCAACGTTTTTTTCAGATGCGTCCGCGTCGAGTTGAAAACCGTGTAGCAGAGTTACTTCACATTAATGTGTATGAACCTGTAAAAGGGAATTAACTACATAAATTATGAAGCCCCGTAACCTTCTTTCATGGGGATATAGGCAAAGAATGAACAGGGAACAGAAGTGAGAAGAGAAAAGATGACTTCTATTTAAAAAAAAAAAATGGATACAGCCTTTAGTTTTTAATGCACGTCATCTCTTCATCACATGACTGGAAAGCAAAGATTTTGGGCTTTATTTGTGCTGCGGAAATATCCCCAGTCATACATACATATTATGAATAATTGGTGTTCTAGAACTTTGATGTTTTTTGTTTATTTTTTGTTTTCACTTGCTAAGTTTAATCGGCATTCGAGTCTCAGACCAAATTGAATGCTCCTGTTTTAAAGTATGAAGTATTTTATAATATTTAATCTGTATGAATCATTCTGTGTGCTGTTTTTTCATGTTTGAAAGGGGAATTGCAGGAGATCACAATGAGAGGTTCAACACACTTCACTTCACTAAAACGTAATGTTACAGCCTTTAAGAGATTATCTGGAATCTCCTGTGAATAGAAAAGTTGAAAATTTACATGTTCATGAAAAAAAGATAGAACCATGGCCTAGATGCAGCAAGTCGAAGTGCCACATTTGCAGCCTGAGCCGTCCATGCTGCTGCTGTCCTTAAAGACCAGTTTCTGGTCAGAAAAACACTCCAATTACACAGGTCAACAGGTCAAAATCATCAGAGTTAAGTTTATGTGGGTTCTGGGGTTTTTTTTCATGCTGATTTTGTGTGTTTAGTTTTCCCTACATGTACAGTTTTTGTGATGAAGCTAGTTATTAGCATATAATAAGTGGTTTGAAGAAACAGTGGTAGCTGACTGACACTGATCATTATATCTATGCCACAGTGTGGCCTGTCTGACTTCAAAATATTGAAACTGTTACATGATTGGTGCTTGCAAGTCTATTGCAAATCTAATATGACTCATAATTCAAGAAGTTGATGTGACTGAAAGTGTGAAATCAGCATGAAAAACTGGTTTAGAAAAGTGTTGTGGTTTCTGATGATACAAAAAAAGTTTTTTTGTTGACTTGTGTAATCTTTTCAAATGTCTTATTAATTACTAGTCACAAACACTGACCAACTGTCAAAGAGGACCAGTTCATATTCCAGCAGTGTCCACCAGCATAAAGTGGGAAAGAACCTGTGATATTGTATGAAGTGTGTAAGTATTAGATATCAAATTACATTCCAGTTTTATGTTATGTTTCGTTCAGTCTCTCAGGTCAGGCCTTTGTAAAGGAATCATGTCCAGGTGCAGAGTTGGCTTATACTGTCCTAAATAAGAGACTGGACATTCCAGTGCCATTGTGTATGCTTTTTTTTTATTATTAATTTTATTTCTTTTGACTAGAGAAGAATACATTTATGTGACTCTGTATGGTGAACAGATTTTTAACCAAAAACACTCTTCTAAGACTAGTCTTAATCTCTGTCAGGGACCCCGGCCCAGTATTTAATATCAGTAAGTCAGTGGGAATTGGTATGCTGATCATGTGATCAGTATCATAATATTCCTTATCTTATGTATGCAGTCCTGGGATTTATTAATCATACAACAATTCATTAGCAAATGGCTTCACAAAAATATTGCCTGTTCGGTTTTGTTTATCATTCCTGTTAGATGTATTTCATTAAACTCTCCCTTTGTCCCAAAAACTGGAGTCTTAGTTTGTCTACACTAACCAGTATTTCCCTGATTGAGGTCTGTAGAGAAGAACTTAAGTATAGTGTGGGATCTTTGTAGATGAGCGTTTGCATCCTACATCAATTTACTTTCAAGTGTTTTTCTGTGAAATAAATGATGACTAATGGGGTTAAATACGTGCACAAACACTGGACACGAAGACTGTAATTAGATGCTGTGGGGTTTGCTGTACATGTTTTAAAGGAACAGTTGTGAAAAAAAATAAATGACACAATTTCACCAGTTACCACTGAGGTAGACGCTCAATGTTGCAACCTTTTTTGGTTTAGGGCTGCAGCTGTGAACAAACACTAGTCAATAGTCACCCAAATCTTTTCAGTCTTTCACTCAAACTGCATCCAGCTCTTCATTAAGATGGTGCAGACCTTTTTGTGGTTTAGGGCATATGCTTTATGTGCAAAACTTTTGGGATGGCTGACCATTACACCAACAGGTGTATAGAGATTGCCCCACCCCCCACCCCCCTTTGCAGGTATAATTGCTTCCACTGTTCTTGGTAGACATTCTACAAGATTTTGGAGTTTCTGAGGGGAATTTGTGCCGATTCTGTAGAACATTTATGAGTTCAGAAGGTCTGGCTTGCAATGTTTGTTCCAAAGGTGTTGGTTGGGCTTGAGGTCAGGGCTCTATGCGGGTCAGTCAAGTTTTTCCACACCAAACTCATCTAACCATGTCTTTATGGACCTTGCTTGGTGCACTGGGACACAGTCCTGCTGGAATAGAAAAGTTTCTTCCCCAAATTGTGTCCACAAAGTTGGAAGCATAGCGCTGTCCAACATGTCTTGGTCTGCAGGATTGCTCTTCATTAAAAGTAAAGGGCCACCTGAATTGAGTAATTAAGTGGTCTGTTCCAAAACGTTTGTATTTATAGTGAAGTATGACTTTTTTTCATTTGTGTCACAACTGAATGCCATTGTTTTGTTAGCAGTGTTAGCCTTGCATGTCCAGTTTTAAAATAAAGAAGCAAAATTTGGACTCTTAACATAGCTAAGCTATTCAGCTATGTGGGTAAAACTGGAAATCTATTTCTATAAATGAAGGCCTTTTTCTGCAAATCACTAGAATGGAATTTGATTACTTTTAGGGAAAACAGACAGGACTCTTCTCAGTTTTTTTTAAATATATCTTTATTTTTTTAAGAATAGAACCATTAGAACCTTTCAGTTTACAATGTTCATCTCTATATATTAACCTGACTTGCAATATATTCACAACACATACTCAAATATTTTCTTTATTTCATTAAGGTTTTTTGGGGAAGGAGGCACTTTGGGGTGCGTTGACATGAGGTGTGCTGTCGGATGACTAGCTGGTTGGTTGCAGGTTGTTGGAGCACACGTTGTCATTTAAGCATGTCCCTGAATTCCTGCATATCAGCATCTTTTTTTGTTTTAGTCCCATTTCTTAGCCACCAAGTTATCATCTTTCTCTGTAAGATGGAATATAAGTAGTCAGCTGGGGATCTTGGAGGAGGTTTATCTTAGAGTTAGTGTTCATCTACAGCCAGATATGGTGTTATTCAATTCAGTTCGTAATTCAGTTCTATATTGGCTAATAGCAACTTGTTTTGTGATATTACTGTACATGTTGTGCAGTGCAGTGAACAAAGAATTGCTCTTTTCAAACCATTCATCCCAACCAAAAAATTCCATGCAGACTTTGTTTAGTTAAATTTATCAGTATTTGCTTTTTTAATATTAACCTAAAGATTTTCTGGTTCATCTCTAGCATATAGTTCGTACCATCGAGCTTTTTGCTCTATTGCCCCACAGCCCTGGAACCATCTTCCACTCCAGCTGCGAGTTACACAGAACCAGGACTCATTTAAATCTAACCTAAAGACTTTCCTGTTTAAGAAGGCATATAATTGCTGAAAATATTTTAACATATTTTGTGTGTTTTATCTATTTTGCTGCTGTTTTTTGCTGATTTAATGTAGCACTTTGAGATTTCTGACAATGAAAAGTGCGTTATAAATAAAATCTATTTATTATTATTATTATCATAGTCGGTTCCTGTCTATTCTGCATAAAACCCTTAGACTCAAAACACACTTATAATACAGACCAAAGCACATTTACTTCAGTGTCTGCCAAGTAGTATATCTGTGTTTCAAGGCAAGTTTTTTTCTGTACAGAGAACTGTGCTGGAAGCTACACAAGCTTTCTCACACTGAAGCTGTTGAATAAAGGCTTCAGGCTGTCATGGTGATGTGATTAAAAAAAACTATGAATTGAACTATGAATCCTCTATGAATTGGAGGAGTGAACAAGTTACCATTTGAATGATAAACAGGACCCCTGCATGTTTCTCTAAAGCTATGTTTAGCAGTCTGAAAATTGTCCACAAGGGGGAGCTATCACTTGTGAAATGTACAGAGGGTTCCTGCTGTTCATTATAAGGCCATGTTTAGAACATTCTCCACAAGGGGGTGCTATCACATTTGTGAGCATCACTGAGAAAGGAGATCAGCTCATCTGCCAAATGTGCATGTTTGATTGTAATCATTTTCATTTCAAATGCATGCAATTTATAGCAACAATGTAACCGGTGGTGACAGTCTTGTACAGGCCCAGATTTTAACTGCACTAAATTTTGCTGAATAAACATTTCAGATAATTCAGCAAACATTTTATGAAGCGCAATAGAATAAAGCATCCATAACAACACAGCAAGTCACAAAAATTGACATACACCAAAATCAGCACTTTATCACTCACACCTTTGTGTCTAAGGAATAAGCACAGACAGGGAGGGTGGTGGGATACCTTGCTTTGTTACAGGAACCGAGAAGGGAACAGGATTAGTCTAGAATAAAATGGAAGTGTGAAGCAAAGGAGGGACCAGGAGAGGATAAGAAAGAGGAGAGAGGTAGTTCATATGAAAGGGTAGAAAAGGTCAGGTAGAATTCAGTAGAGAAAGGGGGAAAAGGTAATCAAAGGAACATGTTTTCAAACTGGGACAGGATTATAATGTGTAAATAAAAAGAAGTGATTATTATTTGCCTGAATAAGGGAAATTGGTCTTTCATAATCTGTTTAGAGTTTAAATATATCAGGTGGTTACATGGTTTAGTGTGATATCAGAACCCAACATGATGTTTTATTGGCTTTTATATGAGGTCCTGTTCACTTACGTTCCAGGTAGTTGCGAGCGATAAACTTCAGCAGCTCGTCGATGAGGATGACTGGGAAAGAAAGCTCCACCACCACAATCCACTGATCCAGAGTCAGATGAGTCAACTTGAAAATCATCTACATTGATTGATAGAGAGATAGATAGATGGACAGAGAGATGGATCATGGGATTAGAATTGGAGAAGGTTTTTCAGATGAAGGAAAAACAGTGACATTGAAACAGTAGGGGAGAGATTTCATGGTGTTTGTGGAGGCACTTACAGGCAGAGGATCAACATAGATGATCATAAAGTGCAGGGACATGGACAGGGACATTGCTGCCATCAGCCAGATATTGCTCCAGGGAGGCATTCGTACCAGGGACTGGTTCTCTGACAAGCTAGACACACATCCACATATAATCCATTAAGCTCATTACATTATTACACAGGTATTAAGACATCATCCAGTAACTGCTATATACTATAAAGAAACAATTATGAAACTGAGCTATGTAGTTAAGAGAATAAGATAGGAGGGCTGATGGGATAGACTAAAAAGCATGTATATTGGTGACAACATGGATTTCTGCTAGCTGAAGTATTTCACTTTGTATTTGACAACAGAATCCAGCAGCTTTGGTGTTAAGTAACAGAGAAGTTCTTGCAGTCTGACCTGTTGAGGGCATTGCACATCTCGATGGTGACCAGCACGGACAGGGCCATGGTCATGGGGGGAGCTGACTCAAACACCTCACACTCGATTCCTTCAAAGTCCTCGTTATCAGCCGTGCACTGCATGAAGTGAGACTGAGGGACAAAAAAACATTCTGTGAGCTGGCCAACCAATCAGAAACATTGCTCAAAAAATCGATAAACTCTGCAAATCTAATGGATATATGACGTGTGCAATATACTTCTGATATCAATGATCCATGATCTAGGATATCGTATAAAAATCCCATATTCATTATGTCAGTCTTGTTGCCACAGTTTTCAACCTTGCTCAGTTTTAGTGAATTATGATTATGCTAATAAAGACCTTAATGACTTCTAGCCTTTTAGCAAAGATATGTGGTGGTTATTCTACAGCAGTGTTTCTCAGCCCTTAATGCTTCCCCACTTTAACACACCCACAACATCCTAGTATGGGTTTGTTAAAGACATGGGCATTTGAAGCATTGAAACAAATGATTTTGATTAGTGACGGGGTGGTTGGGAAACACGGTTCTAGGGATTATTTATAGGTTCCAGACTCTCACCAGCTGGTAGAAGGACACCATAGGACCATCATCAGAGTAGATGAACCACCAAGCAGCTGCAGCCACAGTAGCAGCTCCTACGTAACCTGAGGGGGAAAAGGATGAGTAAATGATTTAATTACTTTATGCATGGAGAAGTTGCCATTGTCTTATGCCTGATATACACTGTATGATTTTGGGCTGTACCAGATGTGATTGACCACCATCCTGCATTTACATACCATTACACATCTACACCCTTCATAAACAAGTTTATTAGATATTACACAGTGTGATTTGTAACTGTCTTACAAGATTGCTGAACCAGCATTACTTTATTTAAAAATGAACATACTTCCAATGGCCAGGTATCTGAAAAACAACCAGCCGGAGATGAGTGGCTCTTTGGGGGAGCGGGGTGCCTTGCCCATGATGTCCAGGTCAGGGGGGTTGAAGCCCAGAGCTGTGGCAGGAAGGCCATCAGTGACCAGGTTAACCCACAACAATTGTACTGGGATCAGCGCCTCAGGCAGACCAAGAGCAGCAGTCAGGAAGATGCTAAGAGGAAACGAGAAATTAATGTAAATGAAACCATGAAGATCAACCTAAAGAAAATAGCCTAAAAAATACTACAGACTACATTAGGAGCAAAGTAGAGAGAGTGGTGCTCACCAGACGACCTCTCCCACGTTGGAGGAGATGAGGTAGCGGATGAACTGCTTCATGTTGTTGTAGATGGCTCTGCCTTCCTCAACAGCAGCCACGATGGAGGAGAAGTTGTCGTCGGCCAGGACCATCTCCGAGGCTGACTTGGCAACAGCGGTGCCAGAGCCCATGGCGATGCCAATCTCTGCTTTCTTCAAAGCAGGGGCATCGTTCACACCATCGCCAGTCTGTTGGAGGGTGAGGAGGAGGAGGATTGTTTTTCTTTACATAACCGATGACCATTGTTTAGTCAGTGACTTGTTCATCTTCAGGAGACTAGGTTTTTTGCATATAGCATTTTATTAATATTTTAAATCAAATATAGGAGGATACGCTCTATAGGAACAGCTTGAAAATTTCTATTCATTGAAAGTCATTCTGTATTTCCTTGATCCTGTATGTTTAAGTGTGGTTGTCTTACCATAGCAGTGATCTCATCAAAGCCCTGGAGGAACTCCACAATCTTGCTCTTGTGGGATGGTTCTACGCGGGCATAGCAGCAGGCCTTGCGTACGGCTTCTGTCTGCTGTTCCAGGGGCAAGTCATCAAACTCACGTCCTGTGAAGGCACGGCCAGTCACGTCCTCATCCTCGCCGAAGATGCCAATACGACGGCAAATAGCAACAGCAGTTCCTTTATTATCACCTGGGAGAAGATGGAGAAGTTGGTTTTGAGAACAAAAACACTGGTCCTTTAAAATACATTGCAAATAAAGTGTTTAAAATATTTGGAGAGAAAAACATTATTCTAACCAGTGATCATGATGACCCGGATACCAGCAGCCCTGCATAGCTGTATGGAGCCCATCACCTCCTTACGAGGGGGATCCAACATGCCAACACAGCCCACAAAGGTGAGGTCGGTCTGAGGATGACAGAGGAGTAAAGTATACAGTTTTAAATTTCAGTTGAACCAGATTTGTGCCAAAAATGTATTTTTCCTGACAGTTTTTGATTGGATGAGTCACCACCTTTGCAGATGGAATGTGTCTGCATTAGAATCGGTGTTCCTTCATTTAGGTTAGGTTCTTCTGCATGGCTGACCTTTTTTTGGATGGTCCCTGTAAATACTTTACATATGCACTCACATCTGTGTGTGTGTGTGTGTGTCTCTCTTACCTCATACTCAGCAAACTTGGTAGAGTCCTCCAGGTTCATCTCCTCCTTCTTCAGTGGGGAGTCCCGTGTGGCGAGGGCCAGGCAGCGAAGGGTGTCCCGGCCAGTGCCCCACTCTTTAATCACAGCCATGATCTTGTCTTTAACAGGTCCAGTCAGGGGAACGCGGTTGGTGCCCACACGCACATAGGTACACCTGTCAATCACACCCTCAGGAGCACCCTGTGAGATGATAGGATTTGTTCAGAGGTAAAACATAGGCCATCATTAAGACTAAGTTCTCTGTGTTCTGAAAAGATTTCATTGAAAATGTGTGCAGAATGAAGCACTGACCTTGATAAACATCTTGTTGCCCATTTGGGCCTTGGAGGGTTTGGCAGGGGAGCAGTAGACAGACATGGACTTCCTGTCACGAGAGAACTCCAGAGTAAACTCCTTTTTCATCAGCTGTTTCATCACCTAGGAGACAGGGAAGAAACCATTATGACTTTTATTATAACTTTTATTTAAAAAAATGCATGATGCAGTTTTCCATTAGAACAAGAGGAAAACATACAGTTAGTAAACTTTAATAAATTGTGGGAATGGCATCATCCTTACAGTCTTCTGCTCTCGACGAAGGCGGTCGCACTTTGCTTCTCTCCCTCCCTCCCCTATCTCTCCTGCTGGCTCTCCTGTCTC
>JBBPDH010000027.1:5454774-5464884 GCA_037974565.1 Clupeocharax schoutedeni
TTATCATAAAATACTAATACTTCAGAATATGTGCATATTCAAATGAGCCCCATAATCAATCACAATGTTTGGCCTTTAATTAGTATTTTTTGTATTTTATCTATAAAATCCTTAATTTGCAGCATGCAGTGGGAATGAGGGTGGATGACGAAGTTTGGGATGTCTGAAAAGCTGATGTGATCGAAGAAGAATAACATAGACCACTGAGATAAAAGAAGACTGAATTAAGTGTAGGAAGTGATGGAAGAGGGCTGGCAAAAGAGAAGATATGAGATTGTGGTGCACAGATGATGACAGGGATGATGTGAGGGGTGGTGAAAGAGAGACTCACAGAGAACAGCATGTTCTTCTTATCCTGGTTGACAGCTCTGGGGTCAGGCACAGCCTCTGTGTGCTTAATCACACTCACAGACTCTCCTAAGAGAGAGAAAGAGAGAGAGAATTTAGGTATTGCAATTTAAGTTTTTGTGTATATATATCATATGTGCAATAAAAAATATATAGTTACACATTTATAATATAGTATGATCTAAACAATAATATAATATGTATAATATAATATGTGTTTAGTTTATTACATTATTTTATATTTTATAATATTATATCATATCGTATAATGTCATTTTGGAGGTCTGTACCTGTAAGGATGGACTGGTCAACGCGCAGAGTTGTGGACTTAATGGAAGTGATTCTGATGTCAGCAGGGACTTTATCACCAACTGCAGGGATAAGAACCCACACACACACAGACAAAGATGCACACATCACAAATAAAACATTATTCTATTAAACTACTATTACATTTACATTAATTACTACTATTCATTTGTCCAGTAAAATGTCAATATTACAGGTTTTCAGTTGCTTTATTTTCAAACCCCTAGTACCCCACTTTCATAACCACATAGTACTGATTGGTTTCAGGTACTGAATAAATCACAGTAGTTGATAGTTGTTCATGAGTGTAGTAATTAATATGGCAGCAGGTTAAGGGGTCAGTTAATTATCAGTAGCAGTAAGATGAGGATCTACTGAAACATGTTAAAGATGCCTGCATCACTGTGGTCCTGCTTAATACACATTTATTTAAAAAAAAAAAAACCTGGAATAATAATCATATATCAGCAGTTTGATCCGAGCTGGTACAGAGCGAAAGGACAAAGCGACCCTCTAAACGCTGTAAACAAGCTGACTGGACAGGAGAAGGAGTGATGAGGGGGGAACAGGTGGGGAATGAAAAAGAAGGAGAGGGGGATAAAGGGAGAGAGAGAGTGGGGGGATTGAGACAGGGGCAAGTGGAAGACAGGTGCTGGGCTGTATTTATACACCAGCACTCCTTTGCCTGCACTCCTTTGCCGGTTCTCTCAACCTTCTCTGATCCCTGTGCTCTTTATTCTCTCTCTCTCTCTCTCTCCCTCCCTTTCTCTCTTTTGTGCTCTCACACACACACTGGGATGGCCATAAAAGGATCCTCATTCGTGCTCTTCCTCAAGGACATGCGTTTCATTTCCACCCCTTCTCTCTCTCTTTCTCTCTCTCTTGCTCTCTCTCTCTCTCACATGGCCATTACTGTTGGCCTATATGTGTCGTTCTGTTGCTGTCGCTGCCTGGACTATACTTGGTGGTTTTACCACACATAAGACAAACGTGCAGCAGGTGTAATATTTTGATAGAAGAAGAATAACATATAGACCACTGAGATAAAGGAAGTACAATGACAGAATTAAGTGTAGGAAGTGATGGAAGGGGGGTGGCAAAAGAGATGAAATGAGATTGTGGTGCACAGATGATGACAGGCATGATGTGGGGGGTGGTGAAAGAGAGACTCAAAGAGAACAGCATGTTCTTTTTATCCTGGTTGACAACATTACAGCTGTCTCAGTTTTGGAAGGTTAATAGTCCACTGTAATAATATTCGTGCATGTTATTTTATGGGAAAACGTATGTTTCATGAAAATATTACAACAGCACAGTGGGAGAAAGGTCTGGAGACTTTAGACATTATTTTTCGCTAGGTTGAATCGGATTCTTGCCAATAAAGCTTGTCCAACGTAGCAACAGCTGTAGTCAAATGTAGCCATTCTAGTGTGACTGTGTACCTGATACTTCCACAATGTCTCCAGGGACGATCTCTCTGGCCTTGATCCTCTGCACACTCTTCCTGTCAGCGCGGTACACTTTGCCCATCTCTGGCTCATACTCCTTTAGGGCCTCGATGGCGCTTTCTGCGTTGCGCTCCTGTGGATGGAAACACGCAGCTCAGATGAGGTCCTATTCTCTCCTGCACTCTCTTTACAGCTCAAGGCCCTTTCTCCTTGCAGTGGTGCGCATAGTTTCCAAGTGAGCATTGTTGTATCCATATGGGCTCTACTGAAATCTGACCGGCCCTCAGTAACGTGACAATATAGCCACTCTGGACAGCACTACTGCAGGCCTTCAGGGGCCTAAAGATCTGCTAGGATTACCCTTTGACTCCTGATGTAATGCCAACTGCTTTGTTCTGCTGCTCACTGAAGAGCGACATCCTTTAAATGCATCTCAATGCCCATGTACAGCGCTGTGAAAAAGTAATGGCACAATTCCACCTTTTCTTTTTGCGTATCGATTCAGTACTGCATTTTGGTAACGCTTCATTGAAAGCAGGTATTCATAAAGCTGCATGACACATAAATAAACCTACATAAACATTTATAAAGGTTTTTTACTGGCAGAACAGCACAAACTGGTTGATTTGCTCAGAAGTTATATGAGTGTATAACAAGTTTAGCAGGTCCTGGCCATTTAATTGGTAAAATCAAGTTTTTCTGGACTGAGGAGAGAAGAAACCAAACCTACTCTTAAAACCAGCGTATAAGCAATCATTATTTATTTATGTTGTTACTTAAGATAGTTAATTGTCTATTCTATTCTACACTTATTGTGAGTAGTTTCATGGGTTTGCACTATACTGTTTGTGTGTGTGTGTGTGTGTGTTTGGGTGTGTGTATGTGTGTGTGTGTGTGTTCATGTGTGTGTGTTCTCACCTGCCAAACTCCAACCACAGCGTTGGCGATGAGGATGAGCAGGATGACAAATGGCTCGACAAAGGCAGTGACTGTCTCCTCCCCCTCTTCAAACCAAGCCAGGACCTGAGGGGCAACAGGATGAGCTCATCAAAACATAGTGTATGGTAGGGGCTTTAATTTGATTGTAAAAATAAATATAGGGATATATATATAAAAATGGTTATGTTTTTCAATAATGCAGTCATTTTTAAAGGCTCTCGTCCTCCTGCCATTATTTGTTAAACATCCGTTTCATCTGATCCATCATCACTTAGAAATACCTCTGTACAGAGAATACCCCAATCAGCCACAACAATGGGTTCAGAGTAACGGGCCAGATTGTGATGGCTAGATGACTGGCCAAAACAACAGGACTTGTAGGGTGTTACCAGTATGCATTGGTTACTACATGTCATCACTTGTCCCTACTCAGGAAGGATAAGTGGTGAATCGAGAGTGTCATGGATGTCCAAGGTTCACTGATGTGAAAGGGGAGTAAAGACCAGCCCATCTGGTTCGATCCTACAGAATACCTACTGTAGAGCTGTCAGAACACACACAGTGCGTCACAGATTGCTGCATATGTTGCTGCATGGCTGCAGGCTAGTCAGAGTGCCCATGATAACTCCTGTCCACTACTGAAAGCACCTACAATGGGCATGTGAACATCAGAACTGGACCATGGAGCAGTAGAAGACCTGGTGGCCTGGTGTGATCAATCATGTTTGCTTTTATATCACATAGATGGTATGGTGTGTGGCAGTGCGTGAAGGCAGTGCGATGCTGTGGGCAGCACTCTGCTGGGAAACTTTGGGTCCTGGCCTTCATGTGGATGTCCATTTGACACCAACCACCTACCATTATTGTTCCAGAACAAGTACACCCCTTCAGTTGTATTGTGGCTGATTAGAGTATATTTCACCGATATGTCATGCAACACAGTTTTGTCTTTCAGTTGACATTTTTTACATTAACTGTCTGAATGTAATAGATTTAATTAATGCCCACATTTAGCTCAGGAACATTCAGTCTCCCCCATTTCTATCTGGCCCTCTTATGAAGGGATGGCATGAGAACAGCTGACTGCTCCTTCTTTTTGTATCCTTTAGTTCTGACATGCTCCCATACATCACTATCACACCAGCTCTGTCCGTCTCCCCCTCTATCCCCCCCCCCCCTCTCTCTCTCTCTCTCTCCTTTCCTCTCTAACTCACTTGCTCTCTTTCTCTCTGCCTCTCTCTCTTTCTGGCCCCCCCACCCCACCCCACCCCAGAGGCTTAGCCTTCTAAGGCCATAATGACAGCTGTACTGGTGCAAAAGAGTGAAGCAGGATAGCAGAACTAATGCTGCAGTTCAGCCTCTCTACCCTTTCACTCCAAAACAACATTATAAGTGGGCGAACAAAGTTGAGAAAGAGAGGCTGAGAGTGAGGGAGGCCTGGTGCAGAGAGGAAGTGTTATAATTTGATGTCATGTGGGACTTATGGGTAGTTTTATAATGAACTAAACTGGCTGTGAATAGATTGATGTCATTCAGAGGAGCCATAAATGATAATTAAAGGGTTAACTATGACGGTTATGACTGGAACAGGGGATATAATAAGCCCAAAATAAGTCTCATCGCAGTCCACACTCAAGACCATGAGTTGAAGCACATCTCTCTGTGGTGTTCACATTAGTTCACAGCTTTAGAGTCACAGAGGGAAGTTTGCCTACTGTTACATTTAATGGTGTATGTGTGTGTGAGTGTGTGTCACTGTATTGATGTAAGTTCGGTGCATCACTTCTGAAGTAAAAGTAACGCTTCTAAATGCCTTATCGTACCTATGACGCCTCAGGGGTCGTTACAACGAATTTGCAACTGATCCTCAATGCACTACCCAACACAAAAATGTTGAGGGGCCACTTGATTGACAGAAGGGCATGGGAATGTGTCCCTGTCCTTTTAATCAGTGTTAATGACCACTATCTGTTTCTCAGATGTAAGGTCTGTTTCCTTTTAAGACCACCACTCCCCCCACACTTGGCGCATCACCTGCAATTAATCAGGTCACGCTCTGCCCACAGATGTATTGTTTTGTAGCACCTGTTGTGAAGTTGGAGGACCCTTACAAATTTTTGGTGGTACAAAAATTGTAATATAATGTAGCAATAAATGTAATAAAATGTAGCACAAAAAATCTGTGTGTTATCATTTCAAATGTTTCTTTTCTATGCAAAAGGAATGTAGAAACCGATTAGATGCAGTTTTAATCATGTGGTCTAGCCAAGTTTTGACTGGCTACAACAACACAGTCCGTAACTGAGGCGTAGCATTTTAAACTGGAAAGTTAATGTTATCTAACTTTAATCAAAGGACACAACAGTTTCTCAAAAGTTTGCCTGAGTTCTGTAAAACTTGTCCCACTGCTACTCATAACAGTTAACACGTAAAGTAAATATAATTCTGTACATGGAAGCCCATCTTTACTTTGTTTATGGACACTGTGTGTGTGAGAACAGCTGATCGGGTTCACACTGCTCAGTCTGTCCTTTTGTTTATGGCACGCCCACATACATCACTCTCTTATCACACCTCAACACCAGCTCTGTCCATCTGTCTCTCTCTCTTTCTCTCTCTCTCTCTCTCTCTCTGTCTCTCTCTCTCTCTTTCACACAGACACACACACCACCATCAAACATTCCTTCATTCCATCCATCTCTGACCTTTGTGTGTGGCTGTCTGTGTCTTAGCCTTGCTTCAGACTATTTTAAAATCTCTCTCTCTCTCCTCCCCCATTCTCTCTCTACCCCCACACGCTGTGTCTACATGAAGGCAATTTGTAACTTTGTTCATTAACTCTCCGTGTTGTTTTCTGAGATGATTTTGGTTCACTCACAAAAGAGATACAGGCTGCCAGCAGCAGGATCCTGACCAAGAGATCTTCAAACTGCTCCACCACCAGCTCCCAGATTGATTTACCTGAGGGGGGGGGGTTGCATAGTTCACATTTGAAAACTGCTAGTGAGATCAAGAACTTCATGTAACTTCATGATCAGTCGGTGATGTGAACACTGTTAACAAGTTATCAGCATAAATCAGTCATGTAACTTGTAGGAGGACCAGCCTTCTAAGTTAGATATATTCTACATAAAGCTGAGTGTTAAACAGCATAAAATATATTTAAAAAACATCAACTTTGACTCTTCCAAATAGACATCCCCCATATTTTCAAAATGTATTTAAATGAAGTTGTATGCAAAAGTTTTGGGCCCTGAATTCACACTTCTGATTGTGAATTGTGCTGATTTGTTGATGTTCCCCAGAGAACAATTTCTGCACATTTTAATGCATGAATCCATGCCTCACTTTTGCACATGGCTGTATAGCAATGTATTGAACAGTCTTTGTGCACAGCTGATACTGTTGAGTAACACTGAACACACATAAAAAGACTGGGAGAAGAAATAAGGAAACTCACCTTCCTCAGCAGGCAGCTCTGTGATTGGTGAGTTCAGCCAATGAGACGCAACCAAGAAAGGAATAGAAATGGGAGATTATTATTACCAACATTATTTAAAGTATAATAACTGTCCAAAGTATTTGTAACTGATATGTATATAAATCATGTATACCCATGCATATATAATTTTTTCTTTCTCTGCTAGATTAGAAGGAGTAGAGTTGCTTCCCTCTGGAATTTTACAATATGCTCACTCTTTGTTTAGCTTTAGGAAAAAGCCAAATTATTCAGGAAATCTAAATAGTCTCTACCCCTCTACAGTACGTTAGTACATTTCCCTCTCCTTTTGCCCCTTCATATTTGATTAAATGATCCATATAATTCCTCCGATTTATTCATCCATCCTCCAAACAGTCCATTCTTTCATGCCTCCCTCACCATTATAGCCAAACTTGGCGAGGTTCTTCTTGACCTGGTCAGGTGAGAGGCCCGTGCCTTCGTTCACGCTGAAGTAGGCCAGGCAGGCAGGCGACTCCTGAGTGTGGGCGTTCTCCATCCTCTCTGATCAAGGGGAGACTTCACAAAAACAAGCAGAACAGCACAGCATTAGCCTCAGGAACCCAAAAAATGCCTTTACTCAGACTTGGAGCTCTGAATCCGTGACTGAGAGTTAGGGGGGGGAAATGTACCCACCAACACTTTCTAAAAGTGTGGGATTTGGGACGCAACCAACAGCCCCAGTGATCTTTCTCTCTCCCCCACTCTCTCTCCGCACTCTCTCTCGCTCTCCACTCCTGGGCAGAAAGTACTAACTGTTGCTCATCTCCATAGTTTTATAAAGAAGCCCCAAAGCCCCTTTGACTGCTGTCACACCCTTAAGAGTCGCCCCATTGGCTAAGGTGGGACGTATATGGAGAGAAGAGGCCGGACCGAGGGTGGAGAGTGGGTGGTTGGAGTAATTGGGCAACAAGTGTGTACGCAAGGGGCATTGTGTGAGTGCTTGTGGATATGGTGGGGGGTGGTCAGCCTTGAAGTTAAAATGATGTCTGTTTTTGGAACATGCATGGTCACTATAGGATAGACAACAGGGACTGAGGGATTGTGGGGTTGAGTGTGTGTGTGTGTGTGTGTGTGTGTGTGTGTGTGTGTGTGTGTTGGGAGGGGTAGGATGCAAAGAGTGATGGCTCAAATGTCTTATTGGTCCTACAGGTGCCAGAAAGCATCACTAGGGCTCAGTATGAGGGCATTAACAAGTAATACGCATCATATAACTCTACTGAGTGAGAAGGACAGAAAAATAGAGAGAGATAGGGAGAGACATAGCACTGGGTCTGAGAATAAGTAAGGACATTCTGTTCAAGGGATTAACACCCTAAACGACCAGCCATGGAAAAAGTGTGTGTGTGTGTGTGTGTGTGTGTGTGTGTGTGTGTGTGTGTGTGTGTGTGTGTGTGTGTGTGTGTGTGTGTGGTAGAAAGAGAAAGACAGAAGAAGAAGAAGAAAAAGAGTGAGTGGGCGAAAAAGAAAGGAAAGTCTTCAGAAACATTACATACACCTTAATTCAAATAATGGTTTTGTTTTCAGACAGAAAAAAGAGAAATAAAGAGGGAATCCGTTTTTTTGATTCTGTTATCTGCTAAGACAACTACACACTGGCTTTATTATGAGTGCGCTTTGAGTTTTTTTGAGAATGGGTTTTTTGATTTTTTGTGACTGCAGGTACTCGTGGCAGAATTACTGTCTGTGTTAAGAAGCCATACGCTGCAGATGCAGCAGACAGAATGAGCTGAAAAATGATCAAGCCTTGTCCTGCAGGACACTCAGGCTTGTGATAAAAATGTACAGTATTTGAATGGAGTTGTGCTGATGACGGGCTTAGTCTTTATCATTAAAAACTGAATAAAGAGACACAAAGTGGGCCCTTGTTTTCCTTTAAGTAGATAGAAGACACCATGAGCATCCCAAAAGGATTTTCACAGCTCTTTCAAAAACAAAGCCAGAAAATACACTTTAGCATTAGAATAAATGCAAACAGACAAGAAACGATTGAATAATATCAAGAATAGTCCATAATGTTTGTAAATAGTTTTATGAGCGAGTGAGGAGAACACAGCTTCGGTGTCAGATTTCACCTTCATCCTTTGCATGGATTTGTGAAACTGTCAGCAGCTCCTGATTTAATCTAATGAAGTATCAGTTGAGCTGAACCAGGTATTTGAGGTGTTTGATGAGTAATACAGGGCTTACACATATACATAGATATGAGTATAGCCTGGCAAAAGAAAATAGATTCTGTCTCTCTCTCTCTCTCTCTCTCTCTCTCTCTCTCTCTCTCTGTGTGTGTCTCTCTCTCCCTCTCTCTTATTAGTTTCCTCCTCTTTCTTAAGTTTAAGATGCTGTTTCAGCAGCTGTTCTGTACTTTGACCTTTGACTTTAACATGTCTTGGTCTGTCAGCATGTACCTCAATGACATTTAACTGATTTATCCCCCAAGATCGG
This sequence comes from Clupeocharax schoutedeni, assembly GCA_037974565.1. Taxonomy (NCBI): domain Eukaryota; kingdom Metazoa; phylum Chordata; class Actinopteri; order Characiformes; family Alestidae; genus Clupeocharax; species Clupeocharax schoutedeni. The sequence goes on from JBBPDH010000027.1 coordinate 5,463,760, forward strand.
GTTACAGCCCCCCCAATGCAAATACATACACAACTCCCCCGTGTTAATGCACCCACCTACACACTCCATACATGCCACTGGTCACTCACACAAACACACACACACACACCAAAACCTGCACCAGTGCATACAAGTCACATAGCACACCCCTGCACTACACACGTGTTGTAATCTCTTAACACATTAACCCCCCCTTGGGACAACCTGTCCCATGTGCCCCCCCCCCCCACACACACACACACACTGCCTACACCCACTGCACACTACACACACTAAGCCTATAAGCCACAGTCCGGAAATATGTGTTTGAAATTTTGTATTGATTGGAAACCAATTACTTTTTAGTGAGTATCAGACAGAGGACCAGAGAAGAACTATAGTTCTATAGACTAGTAAAGAACAGTATCAGTTGTAAGGTACAGTAATATTGTAAATCCAAATATTAACAATTGGTATTGCTTGAAGTATCACTCATATGTCAGCCAGGTGTTGATCACTCATAACTGCTGATGAGTAAATCCGTCGGTGAACGGTTATTTCTGCTTTCATAAACATTTGTCTAAAGCATTCACCGCTTGTAACCTTTACAGGACCTTCTGAGATGTTTCTGTAGTTCGGGGTTGAACAAATGCCTGTTTAAAAAATGTCACAATCCAATGCCACATCATTTGAAAATCATTTCTGGGACAAAAATCTTTTCGACAATCAGGACCATGACAATGTCGCCTTAAACACACACACACACACACACACACACACATATATTTACATATATATATATATATATATATGTGTGTGTGTGTGTGTGTGTGTGTGAATACATATATAAACTGTCAGCTTCATGTAATATAGATATATATCGATCTATCAGTGATCACAACATCACAAGGGAATTCAATATGCTCTCATTTCCACTCTCAAAAGTATTTATGTGTGATTGTGTACATCTCAGAATAAACATATTTGGTCTTTCATATGTAAAGTTATTGCAGACTCACAATGTATTGGATCAAAAACTTTTCTGAAAAGCTATGTGACCCCAAACAGATTTTTTGCCTGTATAAAAGTCACCCATGTATACACCCATGTATCAAAGTCACCCATGTATACACCCATGTATCAAAG
>JBBPDH010000027.1:5487674-5499226 GCA_037974565.1 Clupeocharax schoutedeni
GTCTTGCTCAGGGACCCAGTGGTGGTGCTAAAGGTAGGATTCGAACCTGTGACCTCTTGGTCCGGAGGCAAGTATCCCATCCAAGAACTGCTTTGATAATTTTTACAGTAGCATGCACAGTGCAGCCTTATTGGTTTATTTCTCTGTCCACACATGAACTGGGCTATCAGCTCAGGAACTTTCAAAAGAGGAAATAAAAAAAAGAGGAACAGAAATAATGAGAAAGCCCTTCAATGAACGTCACTGCTCAACTTGCATCTAATGGCATGCTGCAGGCTACAGGAAGGCTTATTGCAAACGCACTGACTTTTCAAATGGAGAGCTGCTAAGAACCACTGCCCCCAGAGGGCACGGTCAGAAAAAAGCACTATACTGGAGGACAGAGGGGCAACAGTGCAATCTGGCTTTCTGTTCATCACGTCAGGCACATTAGCTTCGCCTGGACAGACAGCCCTGGACCTGCCTGCCGTGGAAATGAGTAAGTGTAAAAAAGTAACCTTTATTTTAAGTATTATTATTATGATTGCTGCTGTTGTTATAAACATATGTATTACATATATAGTTTCATGTATAGTTTTAAATGTATAGCTTTAGTTTAATATGCACCAAAATAATAATTTTGCTTTTCATTTAAAAAAAAAAAAAAGAAACATAGAGCTTTTGTCTAAAGTTAAAATCATTTAGTGGTCTTGGGTCTGCTTGGATCTGTTTTTCCCACAACTTCAGGGCATTGTTTTTCTTAAATCTCTCTCTCTCTTTTGTTCTCTCTCTCTCACTCTCTTGCTCACAAACACACACACCGAGGAGCCTCCACTGGTGTTGAGCAGGAAGTTGGCAGTGTGGGCAGCGACGCGTGGCTGAGTAGCGATTGGCCGATGGCCCAGAGCCATCCCAACAATGGCAGTCATGTGGGTCTCAGTGCCAAAGACATGGATGGGAATGCCTGTGGTTTTACCTAAGTGTGTAAACACACACACACACACACACACACACACACACACAATTGCACAGAAAAAGGGAAAACAAAAACAGTCAAACAAATGACTGATGTGGGTGGGGTATTTCAGAAAGCACATTTTTCTCAAAGTGGGTTTAGGCTGGAATAGCTTAATCCAGAAAAACTCTATGTCATTCTTCCCTTTTATCAATTTTGTCTACAAGTATGTAAGTTACATGGCCATGAAGCTGGATAAACATCCTCTCTTTGTTTGGTGTGCTCTCTTTCTCTCATACATACACAAATAAACACATGTTGACTTACCAACTTCTCCCATCACTCTCAGGCCCTCCTGGTAGTTTGGGCCGCCACGTCGCACAAAGATGGTGACCTCATGCTCCTTCAGAGGCACCTGAAAGTCTTTGATTGCCCTGACAATACCCTACACACACATCAAATTATATATACATAAATGAATGCTAATTAAACAAAACATATACTTGTACTTAGTTTTAGGAGGCTTGACAGTGTACCTTAAATGTTGCTGCTACATTAGTGAAGTTTGCGATGCTCCCTCCAATGATCAACACCTTCCCTAAAAAAAGAGCACCATATATATTTCTTGCCTAGTTTAGCACGCAGAATGCAAATGCAGCCTGAAATGACATGTATTTGATGTCATTTCAGGCTGATGCCATTAGGTCATACCCTCTGGGTGCTTTTCTCTGGTCATGAGTGACAGGATGGTCTTGGCATAGTCGTACGTCTGCTGTTCACTGGGAGCACCTGAATACTCTCCATAATTAGCCAGCTCATTGACTCCGCCCAGGTCACAGATCGTATCACTGAGAAGACGGAAAACTCTTTCAGCTTTAGCTAACATTAACAACAGCAACAACAATCACCTCGAACATCCTCTCATAGACATACATTTATATACACATGCACATATTTACATATACACACAATATATATACACACAAGCTAATGTTTCATTAGCCACACATTGTGGTTCCATACTTTAAAGGACGAAGCTAAGGGCTTCATTCCTCTAGACAGTACTCTTCTCAGGCATGGTTGCAGGCAAGCTGAGAATTCAGCTCTCAGAGCTAATGAACACCAGCATCTGTCACACCGCTACCACTGCCGTCTCTGAGCTCAGTTCATGACATAATCCACTCTCCAGTCATTTTCATAGACAAGTGGAAAGAGGAACAATATATTAACACACCTTTCTTATTTACAATGAAGGAATGAGCCTTCATCCTTCCATTCATGGCTTGCTTACTTATACATACATATTATATTTATATAATATGTGGCACATCATTCTGGGTAATATGTAAAATGAGTAACTCTGACTGGCTCTGTACCTATAAACAACTGAGGCTCCGCCCCCTGCCACCATGGTCCAGATGCGTCCCCGGGGATTAAGAAGAGTGAGCTTCAGACTGGCACCACTTTTAGCATCCAAATCTGCTATATATGCCTCCTTTTGGGGAAAAAAAACACAAGACAGATATGACAGATGAGCAAGATTACATACATCAACAATAAATAGAATACTGCGCCACAGTTTGCAAGCTGAGGGGCATTCTATGTCCAAGAACATCCCTCAGATCTTTACCTGTTGGGCATGTTTAAGCTGTTTCACAAAACTACAAACCTTGGTTTATCAAATTCATGTTAATTTAACTTTGGTGAAGTAAATGAATCCCAAAATCAATCTGGCCCAATAGGACTGATTAAGTTATCTGGCTAACTGTGAAACCCTGCTTTCTGAAATAAACCCCATGATGTTCTGACTGTCTGAGTGTTTGCATGCCTGGCCAGAACATAAAATCTTCAGCAACGAGGCACAGCATAGAGAATAATAAATGACCACCACATGATTAACAGCAGGAGACGCAGCTGCACTGCCAGAGACAGCTCAGCCAATCAAAGGCAGGCTCACACACCCATCCATCTGGCTCCACAGTCCTCCATCTGATGCTGAAGTTCAGAACCTCATTTACTCCGCTAGTGTATGTGTGGATCTAAACTTCAAGCCTAATTAATCCTGTCAGTCTGTCACAGTTTAACCAAATATTGCCAGAATCAGTGTAAGAGCACTTGCTGAGGCTAAGAAAACACACTCTCATTATCCAGAAGGCTAGAAGAACACATTTATCACTGTGTTTCACAGCAGATGCACTCAATCTCATCACAGCCACTTCAACACATCCACATGCTCTTTTTGACTCACACCCTTATTACTCAGGATCAGAATCAGAATAAAAATCTGTACTGATCCAGGAGGAAATTGCTTATGCAATGACTGCAAAAACACACAGAGGCAGATACAAGAACTATATGTATATAAACGTCTAAATAAAATAAAAATCTCTTGAAAAACCTCAATTTAAAAAAATTAACTCAGCTACATACACAAATGCTGGGTATAAATACTCTCGACGAGAAATACAGTTGAGTGAAATCTACCCACACAAATTGTAGCTTGGAGTACGTTATTGCACTTAGTACAGATCAGTAGTACACGTAACATAAGTAGTGATGTTGTACATGCAAGATCATTGCACATAATGAAGTGATTCAGCACTCAAAACTATTTTCATTTCACCAGCAATGCCACATCTTCCTCATATGCAAACATGTATTCATGAATTATCCACATAGCAGCAAAGCTAATTAAATATTTAAATCATATTTCTTTGTAAGAGGAAGTGAATGTATTAACACACAGGGCATGTTTTAAGTATTATGCAGCATAGTAAGGAGCTGATTTTAATAACAGAATGCATACTTGCTATTTTCAGTTTGCCAGGGTGACCGGTAACTCAACATTTTAAGGCTATTTCCACTTTAATTTAGTCATCAGGTAGGTCTCCTCTCACCATATGATCAAGTCGGGAGAGAGAATACTAGTATGTGCATCCTCCAAGATGCATGACAAGGCAATTACACTGTACAGCTCAACACGCTTGGAGGAGAACACAAACCGTCATTCTGTTCAATCTGTTATCAGATACCCACTCTTTTTAAATCAGCTTTTAGCTGATATGTGTGCATATACAGTGAGGCCATAAGCATTTAGACTTTGATGCAATTGTTGTCATTTTTTTCTCTTTATAATATAGTTGGTTTCTGTGGTCTCCCATTTGTTTTGCTGTTGCTGAGCTCATCAGTGCATCATTTCCTTTTAAGAATGTTTCACAGTTTTAGCTCTCTCCTTCACTTTAAAGCCCTTCTTCACTTGCACTGACACCTCTTTGAGCCTCATTTTGAGTTCCAGTGAACAGCTACCAAATGCAAATTAGGTGCTTTGAATGAACTCCAGACCTTTTATCTACTTGTCATGGAACAATCATGGAAACACCTGCAGTCCAGTTACTAAGGAGAGTCTGAAAATTGAGAGACTGTAATGTCTGTAATTTCCTGAAAGCTTGATGCAACATCTTTGTTAACCCCTTTAAATTAAAGCTAAAAGTCTTTCCCTCAGTCACATCTTGATCGCTTAATCCATTGTAGTGACATCCATCCATCCATCCATTATCTACCCTGGACAGTTGCCAGCACGTCACAGGGCCACATATAGGGACAGACAACACTCACATTCATACCTATGGGCAATTTAGAGTGCTCAGTTCACCTATTCCCCAATATATGCATGTTTTTGATGGTGGGAGGAAACCGGAGTCCCCGGAGGAAACCCTCGCGGTCACGGGGAGAACATGCAAACTCCACACAGAAAGACCCTGTGCCCAACCCGGGACTCGAACCCAGGACCTTCTCGCTGTGAGGCAACAGTGCTAACCCCTGCGCCACCGTGCCACCCTAAGTGACATATTAAGGGGAAATGACAAAAAAATGCACCAGTGTCCGAATAATTATGGAAGTACTGTGCAGTATTATGTGTGTGTGTGTGTGTGTGTGTGTGTGCATGCGTGTTTCACCTCAGGATAGGCCTCTCTGCCGAATGGAGGTGGAAACTCCACATCACCCCATTTAGCCTTACAGAGATAATCGGCTGTAGCATCAATCTTAGCAGCCATGTCCAGAACATACACTCCAGTCTTAGTCACCACTGAAAGAGAGAGATGAGCATTAAAATGTGACAGCATAAATAACAGGCAGCCATGGTTCCTTGTGAACTTGTGAAGCTGCTTGAGAGAATGTCAGGACTGCAGCAATGTGAAGAGGGCTACTTCGAAACACAAGATATGTTTAAATTCATACTTTTTATTATTTACCATTGTATATTTGTAAAACAGTCCCAATAGCAGTAACACAGTTCCAAATATTACCACCAAAATAACTCTCTTTCTCTCCTACCAAATTATTATATATCTATAATAATATAATTATATATAACAACAACAACAATAATAATAAGAAGAATAATAATGATAATAATAACAAAAATAACAAAAACTCTTGGTATCATGTGGGCTGGGTGTGATTTGATCATGGGTAGGTGACTCAGCAATCAGTAAACATGAGTGCAGGGCATGATCAGTGTGTACAGGGTCAGAGCGGTGTGTGTTCAGGGTTGTGTGTTTAGGACAGCAGTGGTTCCAGGAGACCAAGCAAGGGGTTCCTGTTGGTCATGCTGTGTGTTTGTGTGTCTGTGTGAGGAAGTGCCTTAAAACAACTAGGAGAGAAACAAACTGGCTTTATTTAGTTACATAAACTAATTTGTAACAGAACATCAAAGTAATTCGAAGAGATGAAAGAACAGATGCTACAAGGCACAAACCATTGGCTAATTACTACTAAAACTGCACACACACACACACACGCACGCACGCACGCACGCATGCACGCACGCACACAACCGCATAAATCATTCATCAATTTTTCCTTCATAGTCATCCAAACCAAATTAAAATGTCTCTGTCTCTCTCTCTCTCTCTCAAACTAGGACACATACTTTCCTTCATTTGTCCTTTTGATCAACTATTGACATTAAGTAAATTATATACATGCAGCAAATATTACTTATTGTAATTAGCTGAATATATGCTTCCTTTACCAGCTACATGGGGCATGTAGTAAACTTTTTAATCTAATTTCAGGCACACAATTGGATATCAAGGGCCATTACTGTATCTTTTGAGTACATTGAGTACACTTTCATATTCCTGACATATTTCTTCCAGTTTATACCAAGTATGGCCTAGAACTGTACATCTAAGCCAAAAACCTTTGAGGAACCTTCAATCTACAGTGTTGTTCCAACACACCAGTTTAAAACTAAGCTCACCAGAGGCAGGCCCACTGTGAAACAAATACTGTAATAGATGGGGAATGTGTTGGTTTTGAAAGGTGTGACTCACCCAGAGGGTTGATCTCCAGGTAAGTGAAGTATAGATCCTCATACAGGTTAAACAAGCCCACCAGGAAACTGGTCAGTACCCTGCACACACAGACAGACATCCATGTCAGTTATCATGCTGTAATCAGTTAAGAAATGCTAAAACGCTACTTCAATTACATTAAATTAAATATTTACTTAATTTTTACTCAAAATAGTACAGTTTATTTATGCTTAATTTAACGATACATTCATTAAATCATAGTAGACAAAGTACAACAGTATAAGTACTAAAAGTTGAGTCAAATACTTTACTTAAGTTACTTAAATATCAAAAGTAAAAATAGCAGGTGATATTTCAACATATCTCCACTTTAGGTCAATTCCATACCAAACTCCTGAGACACCAGGTGTCAGTGTGATTTATACAGTGATGTAAAATACCCCAAACAACATGACAGTAGTTTTCTTTCTTTCTGAAAGTCTGCCATGCTTGCAAGGGCTTAGTTACTGGACATTTGGGATTATTTTAAGGGACTGTGTAAAAAATGCTCTGTGACTGGATTAAAGTGCATCATATTCATATTCTCTCAAATTGAAAACTGTGTTACTTCACAGTTTTGTGCAGAAAGTAGCACAGAAAAAAGGTTATTTTACTCGGTAATGGACTGAAAGATGAATATTTTAGAAGTTTTTGTAAGCTACAGATGCTCAAAAAGTAACTTAAGTGAAAGAAAGAAGTACATGTACTTTGTTGCTGTCCATCAATGTGAATGGATTTAAAGGCTCTGATACTAATACACGTATACTGGGGTAGGACTGTCAGGTTAGGACTTATTTAAAGAATCTTTAAATAAGTGGATGACAGCAACAGAGTTATATCTAATATACATATCTGCCCCTGCTCACACCTGGCCTGTGTTTTAGTGGAAGGCAAAAAGTACAGCAGGGACCAAAGCATTTCAGAGGCCCATTGCAATCCAGTCACTCAAACCACCTCTGGGCGTGGTCAGGGACGCATATGACCACATAAAATGTGTAGCGCAAAAGCAAAAGTGTCCCTAAAATGTGGGGCTTAACAGCGATGCACTGCCCTAATCAATAACTGCATAGCTCAGTCTACTACTTCTTTGTGCCGTCCATGTGGTTTCAGTGTTGGAGAGCTTTTACGGTACATGAGCAACTGCTAAAAATAATATTAATTTGCAGGGCAACTTTCCTCCAGCCACAGAAACAGGAGTGATTCCTGGAGACACATTTAAGACACATGGAAATTGTAAATGCCTTTCACTACAGTATCTACTGTTGGTCATGTCATTTGAGATGGATGTTAAGTAAACAGGGCTCCTTTCAGCCTGGTGCTTGAGATGATAACTGAATAATAATAATATAAAAAAACAAAACAAAAGAAAGAAAACTGGTCTAATGGTGTACGAAAGCAGATTGCAACTCAACGCCTCACAGAGTTTGCTTTACACAAGAGGATGGAGAGTTGACAGCTTGAGTCACTGCTGGGAGAGAACATGGCATAAAGGAGGAGAGGAAGGGATGGAAAAAATTAATGAAAATATAAAACTTCTTACATTTACTGTGGTTGGTTTTACCAGTAAAGAAGAAAAAGAAAGAACAGCATTTATGGGGGGAAAAATCCCAGCTTTCAAAAGCATATGATGAAGGAGTGCATTAAGTCTAAATTGTGTGTGTGTGTGTGTGTGTGTGTGCGCGTGTATTGTTGTTTTTGTTTAGTGCACAGAGTGGCATTTTGTTGCCGCTGGTCCACTACCCCCGCGAGAGACAGGCTAAGACTGATCTTTATAGGGCAGACAAGAGTGTAGGAGGAGTAAAAGTGAGGAAGAAAAGAGTAACAAAGAGAGATCAGTCAAAAAAACAAACTGAAGAGAAAGAGACAGAAAGTAATAAAGACAGGAATAAACAAGACAAAATGAGAGGAAAAATGAGAGAAAGAAAGAAAGAAAGAAAGAAAGAAAGAAAGAAAAAAAAAGGAAAACAAAAATAAAGAGCACGTCATTCTCAATGTCAGCCAAGACAGTGAGTAGAGCCAGAGAAATGCTTGTGTGATCTAAATAAGAGACAGGCAGCGTCTACGTGATCAGAATGAGAGAGAGAGAGAGAGAAAGAAAGAGAGGGAGAGAGAGAGAGAGGGAGAAAGAGAGGGGGGGGAAGAGAGCATTTCATTAGTGTAATGAAACCTACCACCCAACCACACACACACACACACACACACACACACACACACACACACACACACACACACACACACACACACACACACACAACCGCTTCTAAGCGAAAGTGTATGATGGATGAGATGTTTTTGTTTTTTTCTTCAGTATCCCTGAGTCATCACTTACTGCTTTTTTAAGAGTACAGATTTACACAGAGTGTCACGACGTGATCTGAGGATCACGATGTCCAGCTTTACCTGAACCCACCGAGCCCACTGAGTCCACCCCTTCTTTCAGTTCAGTTAGTGATCGTTAGCAATTTGTCAGCTTAAAGGAATGATCCAAAAACCAACATAAATGTCATTATCTAAGATGTGTTTGGCGTCTGAAGTTGGCTTCTTCAGTTTTACTCGTATAATAGAAGTGTATCAATCAAAATGATTGTGCATTTGGGTGGGCTAGTGGTTAAGGCATCCGCCCTGTGACTAGAAAGTCCGGGTTCGATCCCCAAGGCCGCTAGGCACCACTGAGGTTCCCTGAGCAAGGTACCGTCCCCACGCACTGCTCCCCGGCGCCGTGTTCCTGGCTGCCCTCTGCTTCACTTGGTGAATGGGTTAAACGCAGAGGAAGAATTTCATGCTGTTCACACTGTGTGCAGTGGTGTGTTCACCACTGATTAAGTATTGCAGCTGCAGTTTTTATTGATTGATTATCTTTTCCACCAGTGATAGGTATTGATTATTGGAGCTATAATGACTACTGTTAGATTTTACTGATTTGGTGACTGATTTTTTTGTTTAACTAATAGCCACACATAATTAGAATTAGCTCTGCCTCACTGGCGCCACTAACAGCCCTGGGATTTGAACCCACAACCCTCTGATTGCAGGGGAACTCCCAAACCACCAGGCCACCAGCTGCCCCATTTGCTAAGTAACAGCATAGAAAGACCATAGAAAGACATTTTAGTAAATTTTTTTGTCTTTCTCTGACCACTTTTATCCATTTTTCTGTATTTCCAGCTCAACAAATCACATCTTTTTCCTCCCTGGAATCTTTCCCCATGTGGACACTCACTCCTTTTTGTCCGCAGGAGCGTGTGAGAGGAGTTTCTGTTTGACGGCGTCTGGGTGGAGCTTCTCGTCCACGGCCACCAGCAGCTTCTGAGCTTTAGAGTCAACGTCACCCACATCAACACCACCCTCATGATGAAACAACACATAATCACCCTCACGTGCGGCGTAAATACACACATAAAACTCCTCCGCCTGCAGAGAGAGAGACAGAGAGACAGAGACAGACAGACAGAGCGAGAGACAGAGAGAGAGGGGAGGGAGAGAGACAGAGACAGACAGAGCAAGAGAGAGAGAGAGAGAGCGTGAGAGAGAGAGACAGACAGAAAGACAGAGAGAGAGAGAGACAGGCAGAGACAGACAGAAAGACAGAGAGAGAGAGAGAGAGAGAGAGAGGGAAGGGAGAGAGAGAGAGACAGACAGACAGACATACAGAAAGAGACATATTGAAACAGGCAAAAAGAGAGAAACACATACAGAGAAATTGAGAGAGAGAAAGGGGGATTAAGAAAGAAATATAAAAGAAATATACAGATAGACAGACAAAAGAAAGAGAGAAGAGAGAAAGACACAGACAACACAGGTATACACACAAACACACACACACACACACACGAGACACAGAAAGAGACACGAAAAGGGAAGAAAAAGAAAAAAATAGACATGCAGAGAGTCGAGAGACGATGGGAAGAGGGAGAGAGAGAAAGAAAGAGAGACAGATGGGAAAAAGAGAGATGAAAAAAAAACAGACAGACAAAGAAACCGAGAGACACAAGTGAAGTGATGTCAGTACATTGTAATGTCATGATTTAATAAAATCTCAGTTGAGTTGTTCAAGTCACCTCCTCACCGGAGTCGCACCAGATTTACAATTCAAGTATTAAGAGGAAGGGTTTGGCTCCTTGTTAAAAATATGCTAATTCAGGAGCTCACAGCTTCTTGTAAAACTATCCTAGGGCTTATTTCTTCAGAACTGATTCCACATTCCCTTTCATGCACAGCAATGCAGTGTTTTACCTGCTTATGGGCAACAAAAGGCTCGATCAGGAAATTCTTCAGAATGCCCTTAGCCTTCCCCACCTAGAACAGTGAGAAACGGGTTAGTCATGGCTGAGGGCCACAGGGCAGTTAAACAAGGATCAGGGTGAACAGGGTAAACTGAAGGCACCTCATTAACATCTTCTTTGTGACACTTTCAGAGGCGGAAAGAGAAGGTGAGAAGAAAAGAGAAGAAAAAAAGGAGAAGAGAAGAGGATAAAGGAAGGAGAAGAGAAGAGGATAAAGGGGAAGAGAAGATAATAAACGAACTAGATAAGAAGAGAATAAAGGAAGGAGAAGAGAATAAAAGAAAGAAGGGAGAAGAGTAGAGAAAAATGAAAGGGCCATTCCCTCTTTTAATCAATTAAATCTGCTACCTGAGAAGAAAAGATAAATGCAGGCCCAGTCTGGTCATAGTAAAGTGTCTCAGCAAGTGGAAATGGAGGTTTTTTTTTGCTGTACCACTGTATAACAGATGCTCTGTGATGCTTTTACTGTTGGATGTGTTTAGAACACATAACACATAACACACATTCAGAACACAATTACTAGGGAAATATATACTGGTTTGTTTAATCTGAGCACAATTAGAAGTATATTCTAATCAATGGGCTTGTTCAGCTCCGTAATTTCACATTCTTTTTACAGTCAATTAATCATTACCTTTTTTTACAATAACCTCAAAGGTTTAACAAGTGGGAACTGTTTTTATTAAAGTCTGACCAATATATCAATTTCACCAACAATTCTATTTCATAATGAAAATGTTATGAAAACACTCCTCGAATATGAGAGAAATATAAGAGTTGTATGGTTTATACAGTAATATATTACATAATAAATCAACTAATATAAAAATATATAAAGATACTGTATATAAAGACCAATTGGGCAGGTGGATGGCCTAGTGGTTAAGGCACCCGCCCCGCGACCAGAAAGTCCGGGTTCGATCCCCAAGACCGCTAGGCACCACTGAGGTACCCTGAGCAAGGTACCGTCCCACA
>JBBPDH010000027.1:5503460-5517643 GCA_037974565.1 Clupeocharax schoutedeni
GAGAGAGAAATACAGAGAGAGAGAGGGTTGTTTGGTCTTTCATACGAACTGAATTTCTTTCCGTTTTCTTCACAGGCACGGCTTTTAGTAAAGCAAGGATATCGTGACAGTCTCGCGAGACCAAACGCATCTACCACGAGATCTCGTCACACCTCTACTATTTATCATTTAATAGAGGGGTTTCCAAACCACCAACCACAAAACCTTCACTGTAGATGGAACTGATCCATTCAAGACACTCCAGTATAACACAATATATAATACAGACCTATTGACTGTCATGTAACTGTACAATCACACAACTTAAACACTAAAATGAGAAAACCATTAACTGTCATTTATCCAAGATTGATGAATTGTATATGATAAAATGAAAACATAAACATAACTAACTAGCAATATCAGACATGCTGGCCATGCATTTTGTCGAACATATTTTCCAGATCTGCGTTTAATATAATTAGGTTTGTGCTTCTCTTTTTTGACCCCCAGTCATAATGAAATGTTCACTAAATGCAAAGAACGTCTGCTGTGTTTAGGTGATGTACAAATGGGAATGACTGGTCAGTACCAACATCTGAAAAATCTCAAATGGTGCTGCTTCTGTATTTATGCATTCTGCATTCTGACATAACCAGCATTTTCAAATGGTTGATGCTGGATTGGATCAGTTGGGGGGATGGGAGCCATCCTGCATCACCAGATATCTGTAGCAGTTGCTCTCCTCTAATTATATGTACAGGAAGCTCAGGAAACAATTCAGTCTGTTATTTCTCAGAAATAAACGTTAAAATATTTGTTGAATATTTTCATGTCACATTTTTTACAAATTTGACTGAGCAACAATGAATTAAAGAGAAAATGAACAGTTCTAGGTGGGTTTTTTAATAGGCAGTGATATGCAACACACCTTTGAGCAATAAATAAGCTCCATCAGCAAACGTGCCTCACCACTCCGCAAATCAGAGCAGAACTGGACTCTCTGAGGTCTGAGGAGCCTGAAAGCTCCACACTGGAGCGCCCTGGTGACAGACAGGCCGTCATCCCCCTCTGATGACATCACAGCCCCCTGTCTGAACCCTGTCAGAGTTTTCTTTAGAATGAGAACAGGGAGCCGTCAGAGAGGGCATCACACTCACCCCCCTATATCCCTGACACAGTGAACGGGCCAATCAGAAAATAAAGTGTATTATGACAGAAAAAAATGAATAATAATAATAGTAATAGGCCCTGCTGGATTATAATATATATATATATATATATATATATTACTCAATATTAGGCACACTCACACACAGAAAAGGCAGAACTGTCTGAACAGTGGGTAAGCAGCCAGTTTTAATGAGGAAGGAGTCTGTCAGAGGATATATTCTCAGATTCAGCTCATTCCCTTTATCGGCAGTCGCAGTGCATTACATTTTTTTAATGTGCTATATAAATGTTTTTTCAGATCACATCCTATGGTCCATGCGCAGAACATTCAGTGTAAATATTCAGTGGGTGGAGGTAGCTCAGTGGGTAGGATACTTGCCTCCAGACCAAGAGGTCACAGGTTCAAATCCTACCTTTAGCACCACCACTGGGTCCCTGTGCAAGACCCTTAACCCCAAGTTGCTCCAGGGAGACTGTCCCCTGTAGTTAGAGAATGGAAGTCGCTTTTGGATAAAAGCGTCTGATAAATGCTGTAAATGTAAATGCTAAAGAGCAAAAACATGCCTTTTTAAATTCATCATGGTTGTGACATCATAACCACAAATGCAACAATATGTTTTAAAACAGTTGAGATGAGATGCGAGTAAGATTAGCAAACAAAAAAGAATAAATACAAGCAAAATACAATACATTTCCCTGAGAAACCTGGTTTGACTTGATCATTCCTTCATTAAATTAAATCAGGAGCTGCTGGTGGAATTGCACAAATCCAAACAACGACTGGAGGAATCGAAGAGGAGTCTGAAACTAAACCTGTGTTCTTCTCACCAGCTCACAAACTAAATCTTGACACCTTTTCCTGCTTTCTTGTTTATTTGCATTTATTCTAATGTTAACTTTGCGGACAGAAAGACACTTTATCACACGCTGAGATAAATGGCCTTAAACAATTTGCATAGATGCCTAAGACTTTTGCACAGTGCCACAGATTTGACAATATATTCAGAACTACGGCGGTTTTGCCACGCATTCACACTGAAGTGATATGAAGTACTGCTTTTCCAGACAGCCTGTGGCAGAGCTTAAGCTTATTTTTCTGGGGGTTTTTTTTCTATGTTTAAAACTTAACCGTTTGGTCCATAGACTTAAGCCTGCACTGCTTTTCAAATGTCACGTGTTTCACTGTGTTTGGGATTTCGTAAAAGTCTGTTCAATTCTGAGAAGAGGGGTTAAAAATGAGCAGGCAAAAATACAAGATTTTTTGGTGAATAAATAAAGTGGATTTCATAAAGAAATAGAAAAAGAAAGAAAATGTCTAACATGGGCCCTTTAAGCACATTTTAAGGGGATGTTGTATTTGTCAGAGTCTGAAGACAGGTTGCTTTTTCACCGAAACGGAAAGAGACGGGAGCAAAACCAATAACTCAACTGCTGTGAACTCAACTCTCCAGTCGCCTGTGCAATTAGAAAAGCCTTTAACTTGAACAGATTAACAAATGTGGGATATTTTCAACATTTTGTTTGGACACATGTCTCCCATCCCTACCCTGACAGCAGCCATTTAGAGGAGCACTTTATGTTCTCTCCATCCTTTTCTAATGCCTCTACGTCTCCTCCTGCCTCAAAAATAAAGTCCACTCTCAGGCCCTTACAGTGTCTAAGGAAGAGACAGAAGTGTTGAATTAGCTGATTGATTAAGAGACACTAGCTGGTCCTTGACCTGACCAATTTACTGATTAACAAACAGCTGCTCCCCAGCAGGCCACAAACATATACAACCGTCAAATAAATCATCCGATCGGAACACAGGATGGTCAATCCATACCGTCTCCACATGAATACTGGCCTTTGAGATACAAGGGAACACTCTCACCCCACGGTTTATCAACACAATTTGCTACACCTTGCTGGTACTCAGGGCACTAATCAGCGACTGATTCCACAGCAACAGCCCCCAACCCCACCCAACAGTGACCGCACAACAAAAATAAACACACCTCACCTATATTTTCTGTCTTAATGCTTATATTTTGTCCCACCATTGCCACTGCACAATTCTATAAACCTCCATTAGCCTCCAAGCTCCAGTGAAGAACTAAAGAAGTTCTGATATTTACAAACTATCTGACTGCATTCAAAATATGAGAAAAATATGTACATTTTACCACTGAATGGAACCTCTAATGCAGTTCTCAGCGACAGCTACCTTTCTGCTGCTTATATTACTGGGCAAACCACTGCGTGTTCTCAGTATTGATCCGAGAGAGAGAGAGTGAGGCATCAAGAAAGAGGGAGAGAGAGACAGAGAAAGAGATAGATAGATAGAGAAACAGAGTGCGAGAGATAGGGACATCGATAGAAAGGGAGAGATAGAGAGGAAGAGAGGGAGAGATGGAGAGAGAAATAGAGAGAGGGAACGAGAGTGAGAGCAAGAGAGAGACAGTGAGAGGGAGAGAGAGAAAAAAAGAGAAATAGCAAGAAAGAGAGGCAAAAATAGATAGATAGAGAAAGAGAGAGAAATAAACAGATAGAAAGAGAGAGGGAGAGAGAGAGAGAGAGAGAGCAGGAGCCAGAAAGAGATAAGGAGAGAGTAAGAGAAGGAGAGAGAGAGAAATGGGGGGTCACATTTGAGAATGTTGTGTGTTATGAAATATGATGAAATATGACAATAATATGATTTCCGACAATTTACATCCACTGCAATAATATTTACGTATTTACTGTATGTGTGTCTGTGTTTATCTTATATGAGTGAAGCTGACCAGTAAAAACAACATCCGCATCCGGTGACACACTGAGGTGAGGATCCTACAGCACAGGGAGGAACACTAAGGACAAGTCCCTGCACTGTGATTTCTGTTTGGACTGATGAATGACCATCTCCACCACAATCACCATTCACACTGCTTAATCAGTGCAAGGGACTATGAATTACCATTTGTTCATTTCTCAGACCTAGACTCCAGTCTAAATCCTATAAACAAGATATGTATGTTGAAACTAAAACACCAGTGACATGGCAAATTAGTAAGAACTAGGGTTAAGCCATGTCCAAGGATTAAGCCTATCCCTAGACTAGTGTACAATTTAAAACAAAGAGAAAACTTCTATAAAAATGAACAGTGAATTTCTGTCATCCCTGTATGTCTGAAGTGTGTTTATTCTTTATAGAATATTACAAATAAGTGCTGGTCAGTGTCTATTATTGACTGGGCTGTATTTCTTATTTATAAGGCACATGAATCTGCAGTATAGGACTGAATGAGGTATGAGGAAACAGTAAATTGATTTAGTGTACTTTGTACAGATTGTTGCTCTAAGGATAAGACAAGACAAACACATAATTATTTCCGTGGGAAGGCTATTTATATAAAACAGGACAAACTTGTTAGAACCCAAGGTCCTGCTTAATGTAGGATTATCTATTAGGATATGTTTTGTATAAGAATGCAGAAACAGTATAAACGCAAAGTCAACTGGCACTGCCTGTACAATCTGAGGTAGATTCCCGTATCTGTGGTATTCATATTTAGCAGAAGAAGCAATGAAATAAGCTTTAACTTACCAGATCAGGAATGAATGGGCCTCTTCTGAGTGTGCACTGCTCTCTTCACCAACCAACGTGTTTTGGTTTCCTCCTCACTGCTCCCTTTTGTTTTCTCCCCCCCTCCCTGTCACACGATGGACTGATCCGATCTAGCCGCTATCTGATTGGCCACAGCCACCCAATCAGCTTTCTCTTTTAGCCTTCTCAGTCTCTCCACCCACAACACAGGCTCATTGATCGGATCGGGTTAGGATTGGTTTTCGTCACCCACGCTTTCTGAGTCAACCAATCAGGTTTGTTATAAATTCGACATATACATTAGCCTGAAGTTTGATTGAACTCAAAAGTCAGTCTTAGTCAACTGTATGTGTTGAAAGCACTGGTTTCCAAATAAGAGACAATGCGAATCAATAACACTTTCTCAATCTAAATGTTGCCATGATACTCTCTTGCACCTGTCTCGCACTATATGGACACATTTTTTGGGGCATACCTGTTTTTCAGGGTTTGACCCAGTGTACGTATGCTGAAGCATTAAGATTGCCCAAGACATGTTGCACAATGTCATGCTTCCAACTTAGTGGGAAAGGCCATTTCCTGATAATTGCAGAATGAATGGTTACAAATTCCAACAGAAACCCCAAAATCTTACAAGAAGAGTGAAAGCTATTATTGCTGCAAAGGTGGGACCAACTTCAGATTAAAGTCTGTGTATCCGAATGTAATGTCATTACAGTCCCCGTTGGTGTAATGGTCAGGCGTCCCAATACTTTTGTTCATATAGTGTATCAGAGGGCTTCCACTCACTGGCCTGTTTATGAGCTCCACCTGCCTTACAAGTCCATCAGATGCATGGAGCTTCAGACCACCAGGCCCGAGGTGGAAGTTCTATTGCAAACATAAATATATATACATATATATGGTCACTCTGAGTTTAGGGGATTGCTAAATATGCACTGAATTACACACGAGAAGGAAAGAGCATTCATAACAGTCAGCTGCAGTTTTTTTAACCTTTATATAAAGCTAAAAAATGACGTTGGTCATTTTTTAGCTTTATATAAAGGTTAAAAAAACTGCAGCTGACTGTTATGAATGGTCTTTCCTTCTCGTGTGTAATTCAGTGCATATTTAGCAATCCAACAGACAGTAAACGATAAGATCATCCTTTTATTGCCTCAGGACAGGATTTATATCACATATCTTCTCTCCAGGGTAAAGTTGGTCAAATTAAAATGATGGCTACTAAAATGGGCATGCCTGTGCTGCTAATGACTGCCTGTCTTTTATCTCCACTATGATTACTTAATGCAGTCTGAAAACTCCTGCCAGAGGACATGAGTCAGCCAGCTTAAAAAAAAGGAGATACAAATCTTTAAATAGAAATTGTGTCATCGATCTCTGGGCAATGACATTGACTGAAAAAAAAATCAGAAATATTAACTTTTATCCACACACACTATATATAATGTATAAATATACACACACTTGCTATATATGTAATATTTTGCATAGTGTAGTTTTTATATTGTGCTGTTATATTGCAGTTTTTCTTCTATTGGAAATGCACTTTCTTCTTTTGTACTGTTGCAACAATCAGTGGAACTTTCAGGAACTTTACTGTTATCCCAGGTTCTGATAGACCAGATAAAGACATTTTGGCAATATTAGTGTCCAGGCCTGAACTGGGGTCATTCTGGACTCTGTTCTATGAATACAGGAGGACATTCGGACACACAGACTGGCACCGTACCACTAGAAAAGCGTTTGCTCAGCTGTATTCACTGACCGTCTCTCTGACAAGCATGCGCATTCACACACATTCAGAGAGATTACACTGGGCAGTCTTGGCAGGGAATCATCAGCTGAGTTAGTAAAGGTCCAGCCCACTAGATTTCAGAGATTCAGTATTATGAAATAGACCTAATCAGCTGAATTTAAGTTCTGTCTACGCTAGAAGGATGTAAAGCCCCATGGCACTGGGTTGTGGAGCAGAACTTTCTGGAGTTTTGGAGCTCTGGGTACCTTTGGGATGAGCTGGGCGGTGTCCTTGTTAGTGCAATTAAATCCTAGTGCCTCAACATTTAGTGTAAAGTCTTACATGAAGGGCAGTTCTTAATGCAGCATAAGTCTCCTGTTAACACCCATTTTCAGAAGAAACACAGGACATACTTTCAGACACAATGAGGCAGTTGATTAGGGTGCTGCACAAGAACAATGTAGTTCAGAACTAGGCTTAATCATTGTCCAGGAACCAGAGCCATACTGAGCCTTGTTCAAGTTTATTAGTGCCCTCCTGTGGAGTAATTTTGATATTACATTTGAATATTGTGGCATATAACTATAGAATGTTTACTTAGGATTGAAATTCATTTTCAAATATCATTTGCATAGCACATTGGAAAAGTAGGGCTTCCCAAGCTATACCTGCTCCGCCATCATACAAGCGGGACCATATTCAAAGCTAAATGCAAACTCACAGCCTGAGAACTTCAGTTACTTCAAAAAGCCCCTTGGTACACCGTACATTATGCAAAGCAGAAAATGCTTTCAAGCTGTTAATAATAGTTCAGACTGGAGGGCCACACACAACCAAAGGAGCTTATTTTAGTGCGAGCAATCACTTACACACGTCGTCCTTGGAAAGGAAGATCGAAACAATAAAAAAAAAAAAAAGGAGGAAGTGAAGGCCAGAGCTGACAATCAAAAACAGGACAAAAATTCTCAGAGCCAAGCATATTTATTAAGTGTACAAAAAAAAAATCAAAAAGGTAAGTGCAAAAACAGTGCCTCAGTGTCGGAGGCCTACATAAGTGCGGCCGCTGCCTGTGAGGGCCCCGCCACGGAGGAAGGCAGGAGGCAGTCGCCTGTCACAGTATTCTGAGTGCACCTTTTGTCGAAAAGTGACAGCAATGGGAAAGAACACGTGAGACTAGCTCCAAAGCTAAAAAGACAATAGCATACTGCTGCGTCAAGTTGATTAAATTCGACGCGAGATATGGTTACGTGAAGTGGAGCGTGTTGGCTAACTCGACAGACGACACATTCTGAAGGAAGGCTCTTGAGACGCCCCTCGGGAGCCGTACAAGAAAACATTCACAGTTTCACTCAGAGACATAAGCCATGTTGGATATATAGACATGTGAGAAATCTCAGAGAGAAAAAAAGTGGAGAGAGAGAGAGAGGAAAAAAAAGAAAATGTCTGTGCACTGAAGACGGCTAATAAGTCGGGTGTGATCTGAAACTTGATGCTGCATGCGGTCGTACTAAAGTTCATCACGAGTCTTACTGAAGTTCATTACTACTGCAGAGAGAATAATTACACTAAATACTCAAACACACACACACAAACCAGCCAACAGCCATACACACTCGGTAATCAAACCTAGGCTCAATTCTTGAACTGAACTGGAGAAGCCATACAAATTTGGCACCAATACTGGCTACGTCTAGTTGAAGAATCTGAACAGATGTTCTAGAATTCAAGCCTGTTTCAAAGAAACTCAACTAAAATGAAAAAGACGGGTAAAGACGATAAATTGTAGCTGTTCTCTAACCTAACAGATTAACACATTCTGGTAAGCGCGCTATCATCATATTAAGTGCAAGGAAGACCGACTTTACGTCGTAGTGTAGAAGAGAACAGGGATAGTGCAGCGGCCGAAGCCGAGTGGGCAAGTAGCACCTACCGAGAGAAAACTATGACCTAAAGGAAGGGTGAGAAATGACCTTAAGGCAGTTTCTAAGGCCTCGGAGCTTGTGCTACCAAGCAAAAGGGGATGGGAAAAAAGGCACCTGCTAAAGGGGGGACTGGGAGTGCTTTGGAATGATCAGGGCTTGCAATATGTGCCAAAAATCACCCACCCCCAGCCCTATGCGTACACTAAAGCTGGAAGAAAAAAAAACAAAAACAAAACAAAAACCACACGCACACATTCACAGCAACCGCACAAGAAAAGAAATCACACATACAGAAAACACAGCCTCAGGAAAAACGAGGGGCCCCATAACCCTAAAGTAACAGCTCCCCTTCTCCATCTCCCTCACAGAATGGAGCACTTTGGCTTCTTCTTCTTTTCCCCACCCTCCTTCTTAGCTAGCTCAGAGGGACGCTTATCTTCAGAGAAGCTGGAGAAAGTGGTGTCGCACGTGACCGCCTCCCTCAAGGTCAAGTACCAGCGGCCCTGGCCAAGGTAGGACAGCGTGCCGAGCTCCAGCTCCTCCACACACACCGCTTCCTGGCCCCCTTGCTGCAGAGCCAGGATCTCCAGAAGGTCCAGGCCGGTCTGAACCGCCTCTACCCCTGCTGCACAGCCCAGGGTGACATGGGCGCGGCTACCCACTGGGAGACCCTCCACGGCAGTCAGGGACGCTTCAGGAACCCCTTCCTTGTCAGCCCCTGCAGGCCACAGCTGCAGCTGATCTGGGGTCAGCGCTACTCGGCCACCGAACGTGCGAGGGGTTACCATGAGACCCACAACACTCAGCTCGGCTGAACTGCCATAAGAATCCTTCACCACCTACAGACACAGAAGAGAAAGGTAAAGTTGGTGGTGTGTAGGGAGCGGTACATTTGGACCTCGGAACAATGTAAACTCACAAAGTTGCAGGAGTGCATGGTACAAATGCACTGCCAAATTCAACTGCATTGAAGTTAATCTATGCAAAAATTCTTTATTACTGCAAAAATGCAGTGCTAATTGTGCGTTACATATTTTAATTAGTGCAATAAACACAAAAGATTCTAACTGGTGTGAATTTAAAAGTAGTTTTATATATATAAAGCAAAAAGACAGATTAATACTCTAGTAAGGATATTTTATACCAAAAGCTCCAAGTCAGTCCTAAACCAATGAGATATTATCTAAATGGCCTTTACAGAAACTAACCTGTTGTTCAGCATATTCTTTTGATCCCTCTGCCTTTCCATAGTCACAGAACTTGGCTGTGCAGTGGAGTGGTCCTTGGGTAACGAAGTACTGTTCAAGGTCCACCTCTTTTTCTGCTTCCCCAGTAACTAAACACAAAGTAATATGATTAAACTCACTCAATATAAACAAACAAAACCAAACAACAAACCAAAAAAAAGTTCATCGATGTGCCTTCCCAATAAAAGTCAACTTAAGACTGGCAAGCAGCTTGTATGATCATGTTAAACCCTACTAGTAGTAACAGAATCAGATGGACAGCCATTTCTGGGTTTATTTATACTTTGTAGGTACTATAATATCACTCTTATTTCAGTATTACCTTTTGGTTGGAATAACAAGGTTAGATTCTTGAAATGCTCAAATGAAAAATGACAGGATTTTTATTCTTTTGTACCTACGTAGATATAGCTAAACAAGTTCTCCTATTGGTCAGGCCTTCAAGGGCTGGATTGTAGGCCTAAAGTGCAAGGTTAACACTCTGCAAAAAGAATCAATCATATTTGTCGAATCGAGGCCCTAAATACATCCCTGACTGGAAAGGGGAATGGGAGCTCAATGGCAATACTCTTTACTTAGAGTCGCTGTAGAAATGTTGCAAACAGGCTAAAATGCATTATGTTTAATACAAGCTTTCAGATGTTCAGTTCGAGATTTACTGCAGACTCTGGAGACTATGGTGGCTATAGAAGGTCCCATTTAAAAACTCTACCCGAAACAGTATCCCTCTCTCCACTCACACTCGTTAAGATGTTTCTTGAAGGCCTCCAGAGTGTCCAAGGTCTTGATGAAGTCCATGGTGGAGCACTTTATCCTATCCTCATCCTCTGTAAGCAGGAACCAGCCAAAGAACAGTGGAAGCTCTGCTTCTTTTGGTTGCTGTGCTGCCTCTTTCGGGAGCTCGGCTTGAACTTCCTCAGCCTCTGATGGCTTTTCAATCTCCGCTTCTGCACCATCTGCATTCTCCCCTGACTCTGCCTTCTTCACAGCAGCCTCCTCTGCTTTTACCTTCTGCTCCGATTGGGCAGTTGACTTCTCACCAGCTTCTGGTTTCTCCTCTGGCCCCACAGCTTCTGCTAGTTTCTCAGCAGGCTTTTCCACATCTGGAACCTTTTCCTGGACCTCCTCAGCCACTGCTGCTGCTTCTACGTTCTCAGCAACTTTCACAGACTCTGCGACCGTAGCAGATGCATTGGCTTCAGCAGGTGCCTCAGGAGCCTCAGCCGGCTGCGAGGGCGTCTCGTCCACCTTCTCCACGGCCTGTGACTCAGCAACAGCCTCTGGTACTTCCTGATTCTGGTCGGCTTCCATTCCTTAACAGCAGTGCGCCTTAAAGAAAAAACAAAACCAAAAACAAACATAAGATCATTATCAGTTTCCCCAGAAGAAGCTCAGTTTACAGAGGAGATTTGGCAAGACACATCCTCAGGCAGTATTTTATATTAAGAGTCAGAGGTTATAAGAACAAGAACATAGCCTAAAGGACATGTGGTTCACTCAACTACACAAGTAAAGCTTTAGTCATCCAAGCCATATACATATAGCACACAGTGAGACGCAATACCGTCCTCCTGGACCATAGGTGCAACACAGAACACAACAGAACAGCAGCACTCAGACAGATCAATAGTGAGGGTACAGGGACTACAATTTATATGAAACTATAAACATCCTGCTTAAATGCACCAGTGGCACAAATATGCTTTCTGCCCCTCCTCAGAGATCAGAGTCATGTGGCACACTAAAAGGTTTCTGGTGAGTAATCAAGTATCTGTCAACACATTCATAACGGTTTTAGGAGCACCAATCCACATTTAGGCTTTCCTCTGTCAGCTCAGATCTCTTTTACACTTAAGAAAAGGAAAAGAGCGTTCCTAATTTTGACATACTTTATGATCAGGAAGTGTCAAAACAGAACCACAACCACCCCCGTATTAGCTCCATGTTTAGCAACCGAGAGCAAGTTGAACTTCACATGTTGGTAGCGTCAGTTTTATGGTTACTGCTGTTGTACTGTGCATGTTTCAAAAATGTATAATGTTGATAAGCCCAGGAACAGCTGATGAAAAAGAGCCATCTGATGCGTTTACTTTATGAAATAATGTGTAGATAATGAAGGTTATATTATATGAATTAATCGTAAGTGTTGACTGTTGTCCTCGCTAAATAAACAAATCATTGTTAGTCATTCCTGCGGTGAGCTTTAAAGGAAAGTCATCCCTTATAGTCACACAGACACAGAACAGCATACAGTGTGAACAATGAACTTCTCAGCAGTTAAACCTTTCACCAAGGGAAGCAGTGGGCAGCCAGTGACGCAGCTCCTGGGGAGCAGTGCCTTGCTCAAGGGTACCTCAGTGGTGCCACTAGCAGTCCTGATATTCAAGTCAACAACCTTCAGATCATAGGGGCCACTCACTAACCACTAGGCCACCAGCTGTCCCATCGTTTAATAACCATGGCTTCCATTTCTCTATACATGTAATTAACTATTTGGATTTATCAAACAGAAAATGACAGACATGAGGTCATTTCCAGGCCTACTCAGCTGAATCCAACAAAAAACTAATATTTTCTTAGACCCTCAAGGGATTCCATTAACATATCTGAGGAACCACCCTTGCCCTGCATAAGTGGCTCCCATAAGTTACCGTCTGCCTATCCCTGTTCTTCTTAATCCCCCCTCCATGGCCATCTTTCTCCTGCTGTCTCCTCACCCACCCACTCTCACCTCCTCCCTTCCACAGAGGGGGTGACTGCAAACTACACTGCCCTTTTATTCCCAACATCTTTTCTATTCACATACAGCCAACTGTCTCTTTCTCGATTACACAGCCCCTCCATCACCCCCCTGAACACCCGCCCTCTGCAGCTGTGCAACTCTGAACAAGCATCAGCTGACCAGTGTTCCTCACCACTCAGCACACTTCAGCTTTTGAATACAGCCGTCCATCAGTCTTCCTCCCTTCACTGATCCTGGTCTGAAAAGGCGTTTCCTTTACTCCCTGCGACCTGCACCACGGCCTGCAAAGCACTAGGACCTTCTGCAACCTTCCAGCCAGCAACCCCTGTGTAAAGTGACCCAAAAAAGCCACGTGGAGAAAACATGAAGTGAAACCCCACAGCAGTGTTATTCCTTTTTATTTTTTTAACCTTGAACCCTGTCCAGACTCAGGGTGGAGGATCTCTGTGTGACTGAGTGGAGAGTCCAGACTAGCGTGAGACTCCAAACACCTGCATGTGGTTTAGGTCTGCCCTCTTTGTGAGACGTGGGCCTAGGCGCGCGCGCCCCTACTCCTCAGACAAAGAAGCGTCCACACACACACACACACACACAACCAGAGACACAATCAAGCTCAGATCTCAGCCCAAGTTCACTTAAGCCGTGAAACTTAAGACAAAACCAAACAGAACAGCTGGAAACAGCTGTCAGTAATTAACAGAAATAAGCATTTTAATTGATCGAGGAGCAATTATGAGTGATGCTAGACTCTTTTAGTAGAGAAATAAAAGCACGGTTGGATTTCGGAGGAGATGTGGGGAGTGGCTGCCACGATGCACGAGCGCACACACAGACACACACCAGCGTGGCACACAAGCTGGCAAAAATGCTGCGTCTGACAGAACGCATGCCAATTTTTTTGGTTTAAAAACAACACGAGATGTTTGTAGGCTGAAGTGAAGATAGATAGAATAAAGAAATAAACAAAAGGACGAGAAAGAGGAAACTGCTCGGAGAGGTGGGGTACAAAGACCAAACAGCAGAGAAATAAAGGAAGCAGGTCTTACCGAGGCTGAAGGGAGTAAAGTCAGCTCGTGAGGCTCCAGCTCGCAGGGGAACAGCAGTGTTTCAGCTCGGATCCCCCTCCGCTCCTCGCCCCGGTGGGATTTTTCCTCTTGTGCGAGCAGAGACCGCAGAGAACACGCACACACACGCAGGCCACTGCGCGCTCTTGAGCTGGTTAACTGGGGCGCGGGCGCGGGCGCGTGCACGAGGCTCACGGATGAGCATGTGGGGCGGGACCAGCACCCACTGAAACCACGCCCACCAAACAAATCCGCTACACTACGCATCACATTAAACAAAAGTATTGGGACACACCTGTTAGTTTTTTACCTTTTGGGCTAGGCCTCTTTACTTCCATTGAAGGTATGCTAAAACATTGATTCCCCAATATATTTTGGACAGATGTGGGGACACAAGTTTTGGGGAATATCCTTTTGAGAAAATATAAAGTAAGATAAGATAACGCTATGTTAGTCCTAGCAAGTGGACGGACAGCACAACCAATACAGCATAACGTTATAATATAAACACTACACTATAAAAATAATGCAACATATATATAAATATAGAAGTTTGCATGTATGTATGAATATTGTAGCGAGCTGGCCCTTGGGGTGAACTTGGGGGTTAATGTGGGGACACTGTGGTGGCGTGAGGTGAAAGGGAGTGCACACTTGCCCATCACCATGGTTACTGGCGGGTTTTCTTGGGGTAGTATAAAAGGGGGGGGTGCTTTGAACGGTAGTTAGGTAGTAGGAGAGAGTTAGTG
>JBBPDH010000027.1:5521759-5542591 GCA_037974565.1 Clupeocharax schoutedeni
TAATCGGTTATCGGCAAGTACAGACCAACCTAGCTATCGGTATCGGTAAAATTCAATATCGGTCGACCTCTAATTAAGGCCCACCTATCTATTACAGCATGTTGTCAAGGCCCACTTGGCCACATTAGATGATATTAAACAACCAATTGCAGGAAAAATGGTTTGTCTTCATTTTAGATTTGCGACCCAATCGAAAGCCTTCGCGGCCCATCAGTGGTCCGTGGCCCAGTGGTTGAGAAACCTGGATCTAAACCAACAGACAATTTTGTATTACTGTGGAAACTACTACCATCTCATATCTCACTTTAGTGTGTAAAAAACCTGCTGTGGCTTTTCATTTTTGTTTTGCTTTCACATTATGCTGGTCCAGAACCTGCAGTAAAGCACAATAGTTTAACAGACAAACAACCTCTTTGTCATCTAAGCATCCCCAATCATCCTAAGACTCTTCTAAACGAACGTTATTATATTGCTGTCACCCTGTGCTTTGTTACTGGGATCAACAGAGAAACACTTATGTAGCTGTATATAATGATCAGTAATTGAGAATCTCGTTTTAAATAAGTATATTTTTAGTCATTTTAAATATAAATTGGGTAATAGAAAATTTATAGGAGTGAAATGAAAGCGAAACAAACAAGAGAGGAAAGAAGGAATGTCTGTGTTGACCTTCTGGATGGCGCCTCTGGCAGCATCGTCCTGCAGCAGCTTAGCCCAGTCCAGTGCCCTCTCAAAGTGTAACACACTGGCCTTGTAGTTGCCCAACTTCACTGAGAGAGGAGGAAAGATGAAGACATCAAATTTCAGCAAAATATCTGTGGCCAACATTACATCGGAGGCAACTACACCGTCAGATAAAATCAGATACATTGTAATCAGAAACCATAACACACTTTTCTAAAGCAGTTTTTCATGCTGATTTCAGATCTGTTCTTTTTAATTACGTGTATTAGATTTGCAATAAACTTGCTTGCGTTTTTTTTAAACCGCAAGCACCAATCAAGTAACTGTTTTAATATTTTTAGTGTGAAGTCAGACAGGCCACACTGTGGCATAGATATAATGATCAGTGTCAATCAGCTACCACTGTTTCTTCAAAAATGTTTAGCATATAATTGTCATGTAATGTATAACTAGCTTCATCACAAAACCGGTACATGTAGGGAAAACTAAACACAGATCTGAAATCAGCATGAAAAACACCACAAAACCCACATAAACTTATCGCTGATGATTTTGACCTGTTGACCTGTGTATTCTGGAATTTAAAAAAATGTTTTGTTGTAAAAATAGTCATTTAAACTACCACATATTCACATCAATCTGTTCCACTTATGTTCACTATCTGCAGCACCTATTAAAATTCATATTCTTTGTTTGAATATGCTTTAATATGTTCTCTTTTCCACAAGAACATTCTGTCTTATAGCTAAACTGTTCATTTTGAGCCTGATTAACGTTAATAATTGTATTACCTTCAATTACATTACAGGTAACAAAGTTTGGACTCACACTCAGACTGTGCCACCAGCACACTTGCATTGAGCTGCCATTTCTCATCGCTGATCTCATCAGCGGCACTAAGCGAGCGGGTCCCATAGTCTCTTGCCTCTGTGTGACACTTCAGCTCCAGATAACAGCGGCCTATCTCATGGAACAGCCAGGCCTTCTCCAGACTGCCTTGCGCCAATGGCATCTTTTCTTCCCAGCTAAACACACAAAATTAAGCCTTACAACAGTAAGATGACCTTGAATGTGTGATTTATATACTTTCTATAACACAGAAATTATAAAGACAGAAGACTCACGCGTCTATGGCTTGTTGAAATTTGCCAATGCGTGCGTACACCCGGCCAATGTTGTCCAGAGCCCTGGACTTACTTTCCATTAATTTACTGTTAAAATACAAACAATAGTCCATGATTCAAATGATCCTTTACCTTTTTACTTGCTAAAGCAACAACAAACCAGCTTGCTAGTACAGATATTCTGGATAATCCTGATTACTCACCCTTGTTGGGCTAGCTCTAGGTCTTTCAAGTGATTGTCCAGTGCCTTGTCCATTTCTCCCAGATCCATCAGTGCATTACCTGAGACCAGAGAGGCACGACAGAGCCTGAAGACTGAGCTTGGCCAACAACTGTCTAAATATTTGACCTCACATGGTTCAGATAGATTAAAGTTCAGTGTATTATCAAAATTTCAAAATATTACCAAAATCAATAGTTTAAGTGCAAATTTCTTTAAAAACGGATAATAATAATAACTATTAGATAATTGATTAGATGATGATTATATTCTAAAATTATAAATATATATTATCATTATAAAATCAATGCAGTTGAATCACTACTTTAAATAAATGCATCGCATTACACCTTTATCCTACCAGTTAAAACCTTAAGATATATTCTAGTTTCCTTTTTGGAAGGCAATGAAAGCTGCACAGGTTTCTTACCAATGCAGCTGTACAGGTTTCCCAGCACCTCATTCTTATTGGCCAAGTCTCCTGCAGACCAGCCTTGCACTGTTTTCAGGACATCCCTGGCCTTTTTCAGGCTGATCTCTGCTTTGCCGGCCGTCAGTGCTGTAAAGCATGCAGTCAAAGAATAAAGTAACAGATAGCTTCTTAAGATGCATAAAACAACCACTAAAACAACAGACAGTCATTATGGTGATAAATGAACAATGAAGCATCAAATAGGCAAGACCAGTTCCTAGTGCAGCATTTCACCTGCATCGATCTCCTCCAGGTTTTTAAGGATGTAGTGGGTGGGGTCAGAGGGATAGTGGTGCCGGACGCGGTTCCACTGCGCCTGCAGGAGCTTTCTGTCTCGTTGTCGGGCGTAGATGGGCTTCTGTTGGCGCCAGAATTCGGTGCGTGTGTCCAGATATGAAATACAGTTCAGAATCACATCCCGCAGCCGCTCGCCACTACGTGTCTTTCCTTTTATTAGATCTGTGAAAGAAGAGCTTTCAGTTATTTAGAATAATCCACAGCTCTGTTTTCCAAAGACTGGGCATATCTGACATTTAATTTCCTGCAAACTGTTTAAAACTACGAAACTATGAAGGTGAACAGTTGTAAAGAGCCAGTAACTTTGACATCATTATGTCCATTTATTGGTAATGCATTATTTACTTAACGCCAACCATTATTTTGGTTATTATTTTGTCCTTCTATTTTCAAAGTGCACAGCATGCAGTTCTATGCATTGACATATATTCTGTGTCTATGGCTTTAAGTCTTGGCTGATTTCCGCTAAAACCAGCTGAGAGCTAGAGCGCTGGAGAGTGTGGACAAAAGTATTGGGACACCTGACCATTACACCAACATGGACTTTAGTGACACTGCATTTATAACTGCTATAAAGGCCCCCCCCCATGCTCTGGACTCTAAGGGGAACTTGTTTTTTTTTATAACAAACTAGATAAAATATGAATGCCCTGCAGTGGCAAATAGCTTTGGTTTTATATTTGATTACGTTAATGTTTCAGTTAAGATTTACAGAAACATTTGAACTGCACTGTGTTAAAGGGAACACTGCTGTTAAAAAGCTCCTTATTTTTTTAAAGTGTTTACAAACCAAATGTTACTCCACTTTTGTTGATGTAGCAGTACTTTAAAAAGAGAATTGTGCAATACACTAATTTGGAATTAATTCTTTAATTTTGCATAAAACCATATGATATCATTGCCGAGCATTAGTTTTTATATTACTGAAAGTTTTTATATTTCAAAGATCACAGTTCCACACATACACACACACCTTCATCTTTGAGCAGTTTTTCCAGGTACTCTTTGTCAGTGTATAGTTCTCCCAGAAGCTGCTTTGATGTCCTCTCATTCTTAGTAGTTTTCTGAATTTGCTGTTTTGGCTCCTTCTTCATAGGATGAATGAAAAGCTTTGGTTGAACCTTCTTTGTCTTTTTTGGCTGAAATACAAACACAAGAACATAGAGGTAGGTCATTTCATTATTGAACCATCCAACTTTTACTTTACTGGGTGGATGTAAAACAAAAAAAGCCCTTTTTGCAACCAGTCTTTCTTTTGAGTCCACCTAAACCAGGCTCTATATGGGGACTGTATTACTTTTATTGTGATAATTATTGTTATAAAACCTTTGGAGGTGCTTGAGTAAGAAGAAGAATTAACTTGCCTCATCGCCCTTATTCTCCAGCTTCACAGATGAGGGACCTGGAAAGGGGGAAAAGTGGGAGACTGTCTATGGCAAAACTGTTAAATGAATTTGAACAACAACATTATGTTTAGTCAAATACAGCTCATTTGTTCTTAGCAGTCTTCTTAAAAATTTATATCACACCTCAACTTGCTTGCGCACGCATAATCTGTGTGTTCAGATAAAACCATTCAGTGGAATTCTCTTGCAAAAAGCCTGTAATTCATAACTGGACCAGTCTGCACCTTTAACTAGGCAGTCTTCTATTCTTCACCCAAATCACTTAAAAATAGCAATTTTTCATTCTTTTCCATGTAATTACATATAATAAGCCTTAATCCCAAATATAATAAGCCTGCAGGTGTGAAAGGTGCTGCTTAGAAATATTTGAATGTGATACAACAGCCTTACATGCTCTAAGCACTGACAATTGAGATTACTGCATTTTTTAATCTCTAAATACCTTGAACATGTAGCATGTAGCAAAAAGTACATTGCAGGAGTATTAGCACCTCACATCTATACCTGTTTTTCAAGGCTCACAATAAAAACATAAATAAATTTCTATGCATACTCACTGCCTACAGAGTTGTTAATAGCCTCCTGAGCTTTCTGAATGCCCAGCCTGAACTCCTGCAGCTCTGGCCGCAGTTTGTGGCCACGGTGATAGAAGACCAGAGCAAACTCAAAATCACCCATGGTGTACAGAGCTTCTGCCTTTTGATACAAACCCTGGAACAGATGAGAAACAGATGAGATTCTTATACCTGTGCTACTAATCTGAAAAGCCATACGCTCAAAAAGTGTTTTACACTTTATACAAGAGCTTTAGTGTCACAAAAGACAACATTTAAATACAAGGAAACTGAAAAAAAAGGAAATTACATAGATGGGACAATAGAAAATACTAGGTGTTTCATAGCATTTGACCATATCTGGTCCTACACTATATATACACATTCATGACATTGTTGTTGGCCAAAATGTCTTGGTATTGTTTAGCATTAAGATTTCATTACTGTATGCAGCAGTTCCTTGGTGCGTTGTAGCTGACCTTATTAACCAGAATCAGGCCAACACTTTAATTTTTCACATATAACCTAGATGTAATTAGTCTACATCTTCTATGGCAAAACATAAAAAGCAGGTAGTGTACTGTTTTGACACACCTTGAAAAAGTTCTTGTCTTCTTTGAGGGAGGCCTCTGCGTCCTTCAGTGCATTCTCTGCATCCCCCATTTTTACAAAACACCTGGATCTTGCCACTAGGCAGTTCTTGTCGTCTGGCTGTAATGTCAGTGCCTAATGCAACCAGACAGACAAGACAGAGAGACAGACAGGCAGACAGACAAACACACAGTATGCTCAAGCTGTATATGTATGTAAGCCCGTTCACCTTCTGAAACGGGTTTGGGCTAGACAGAGCTTAATACTTCATTTTGGACAACGCCATGCTTCCAACTTTGTGGACAGAGTTAAGGGAATGTCCTTCTCTATTCTAGCATGCCCCAATACATAAGCAAGGTCCATAAAGACATGGGTAGAAGAGTGGAGGAACTGGACTGGCCCGCAAAGAGCCCTGACCTCTACCCGCCCAGCACCTTTGAACTGGAACGGAGATTGCGATCCTTCTCGTCCAACATCTGTGCCAAACCTTATAAATGCTCTACAGAACGAACTGGCACAAATACCCACAGAAACACTCTCATGGAAAGTCTTCCGAGAAGAGTGGATGCTGGAAGGATGCTATATTGACATTTATAACTCCATATTCGAAGTATTTAAAGTCCCTGTTGTTGGAATGATCACGCGTCCCAATACATTTGTTCATAAAGTGTATTTAATCTCTTACAAAGATAGGTGTTTGGTTAAGCAAAGTTAACAAGAACTTACTGTGGAATAGCTTTCGATGGCCTTGGCATACTCTCCTTTGTGAAACAGTTTGTCTCCCTCCGCCACGTAGGTGGAAAAAGTACTTTTTGGGCCCCGTTCTTCCTCGTTATCAGACATTTTAGGCCAAATTTTGAGCCTAAATTATTAGCAGCACTGGTCCAAGCAGCTCCTCGTTCAGGACGCGCCTGTCCGTCTCCTAGCAACGACTTAACAAAAACAATGGCCCGTTAGCTTAGCATAACGGCTCTTTTTACTCCCAGGTTACCATGTATAACACTTTTATGACTTCTAATGTCTAGTAAAGCAATACAAACCAGTTTTTTGCTTCAGTGAACGCTATAGTTTTTGTATTCTCATTAACCCATCACTGTACCTTACAGTAAAAGAAAAGTGGGTTCTTCTAAGAGGAATGGGTTCATTTTTAAAGAGAAAATGGATTTATTAAACAACCGACACTTAAGACGATTTGAAAATATAGATCTTTGATTGAAATACCATGCACAATTTAAGTACAAAGTTGCTTTAAAAACGTCATTGAGTGTTCTGGCCGATCTAGATTCGGATTTGCTCTGGCCTGTAGACGTCATTTAAACACACTATATGGACAAAAGTATTGGGACACACCAAACGCCCCCAACACTTTTGGGATGAACTGGAATGTAGATTGCAAGCCAGGCCTTCTCATCCAACATCAGTTACTCTACAGTGGTGGAAGCGATCTAGTGGGTAGGATACTTGCTTCTGGACCAAGAGGTCATGGGTTCAAATCCTACCTACCAAATACCAAAGACTGTCCCCTGTAGTTAGGGAATTGAAGTCCCTTTGAATAAAAGCGTCTGATAAATAATGTAAATGTACAAAATTAATGAATAGGCACAAATTCCTAAAGAAACTCCAAAATCTTGTGGAAAGTCATTCTAGACATTTATACATCAATAATATACTAGTCTATGTATTTTTTGCATTTTAATGCATTAAAGTCCCTGTTGGTGTAAAGGTAATTCCAATACCTTTTTTGCATATAGTGTATTTAAGAGTTGCTTGAAGGCCTGCACAAAATAAAGGTTTGACAATGAATGGTTTATGCAAAAAAATCTGTGTTTTTCTGCTTTAAGACTTGACATGCAGTAATAAAGAGATCCCCATTTTACATGTTCCCCGTCTGATAAATTATCATGGTCTGTGTGAAGAGTTTAACAAGTGTTTTTAACAAATAGTTTAAACAGTTTCTGACTTCTAAAAACATACTAAGCCTACAGAAATTGACAAAAGACTCAAACGCCAAATAAAGGGGGGAGAAACAAAAAAAAAACTAACTTTATTTACATGACTGTTTGAAAACGGTCCATAATCAAGAGTGTTCCTTTAGCATGAGCCAAACCAAATGTGGACGTTATCTTTTGACTGCACCACAAGGATCTTACGGACAGGCAACGCAGTTTAGTCATTTTAACAAGTTTCAAACAGAAGTGTACTTCAGGCTGTAGGCGAAGAGGGTAATATTTAATGCAGCATGCAGAGGGTGACACTTGTACAGCACATTTCCAGAATTCCAGTTTCCAAAAATGCACACAGGTCCACAAGTTATACCTGCACCTGTTTGTTCCAGATCCCTTCACAGAAAGTGAGCCATCTGGAAGCGGGCTGGGTAAAAGCAGTCTTAAGTGGCTCCAGCTTCTGCCTGCCAGGTACAGTGCAAGTTACAACCTGGCGGAGAAGTAGAAACTGGAAAGCTACCAGAATTTCTCCCGGACCCGCATTCTATAAACATCCAGATCCTGGCGCATCTAAAGATCATCCATCCACACAACTGTTCAGTGGCTCACATCTGACTTTGTGAATGTACAATAAATATTGATATCAAAAAAGTGAATATATTTTATAGTTTAAAAAAATTAAAGTCATCCACTATCAACACAAAGAAACGCTTTACATTCCAGTAAAATGTACAATGCAGCAACGGGTGAATGGCAACATTGAAACATGAACACTGCAGAGAGAGGGGAGACCACTAAGAGGCGCTGAGACGCCACACTCTCTGCACTCGGGTATGCAGTAGTTTCAGCTAGAGAGAGTTTAACCCAGCCAGTGGGAGAATAAACAAGATTCTTATTTGGCATTGGACAGGCATGTGTATTCACAGAGCATCACATTAGATAAAACCAGGTGAAATGAAAGCTCACTTAATCTGAGAAATTTTACTCTACTTAGCTTGTACATTTCAAGACTTGTGGTACTTGACATTTTTCCTCAATACAATTTCCCAAGCCCTGAGTGACAAGCAAACAGTGTAAGCTGAGCTTCAGTGGCATGTGGGAGCCAAGACATGACGGGAGCGAATGGCTAAACGACTTCCTGTGACAATGCATACTGCAAGACTTTCACCATCCATGGTAGCTACGAACCATAGCACCTTACTTTTACATTCACCACATTATGAGGAATTCTGGATCAGACGATTTCATGACTTAACAAAAAACAAAATGGTGCTGTTTTGCTAGTGTGGTTACTTAACTAGGACCAATTTCTCAACATACTGAACCATTACTGTGCAGACTACAGATATTTCATGATACAGTACTGGGGGGAAAAAACCCTAATTAAAAAAGCCTGCAATCAAACAGGAGAGGGTCTTACTCAGAGAAGGTTGGTGCATTTTGCAATGCTTTGTGTTGTTTTCAGGATGGCTGTTTACAGAGAGATCATATGCTGGCTGTAAACATCTTGTTGCATCAGATCAAGTAAACGGCACAGACTCAGGGTCCAGTACAGAACAGGGGAGTATATGGTAGGGAAGGAGGAAAGGATGGAGTGTGAGAGTCCGTTTTTGGGGTAGTCTGGAGGTCATGTGGGTCTACTGCATACATGCTGGAGAATGTCCAGTTAGCCAAACTGGAAGAAGAAATTTCCAGGTCCAGATGCTACAGGACAGAGAAAGAGTCTGTCAGTCTAAGCAGAACAGCAAACCCTATAATCCCACATCAATTATAATAACATCATATAACGTAATCATAGTAATTTGAGTAATACACAGAGAACAGTACTGCTTTCTGTGTTTGGCTGCATGGCTTACCTTCAAAACTGAATCCACCAGGGCCACCGAAGAACGCTTTGAAGATATTGTTGGCATCAAAGTCTTAAAAACAAAAGAGAAGTTTGAGTATGTTGAGTATGAGTTGAGTATGGAAAAAGAGTTTTTGCATGCATGTGGTAGAGAGAAAGTGACGCAGACCCATGTTCATGTCATCATCCTCGAGGTCATGACCACTGTCATAGCGTGATTTCTTCTTGGGGTCCGAGAGCACGGTGAATGCCTCACCCACTTCTTTGAACTTCTTTTCCTCCTCCTTTTGCACTTCAGCACTTGCTCCACTGTGACGGTCTGAGAGAGAAAGACAAAAAAAAAAAAAGACTTTAAGTACTGCTTCCAGCCCTGCCATAACGGTTTATGGTCTGGACTTTGACTTGATCATTCAAAATATCATTTCCTCTGGTTCAATTGATAGGTTTAATGTGAACTTCAGTTCACACATAAATGCCCAACAGTGCACTGATTAACTCTATCCAATTTGTTTTGTAACCTCCTCCCAACTTATAAGCACTGACAGTTTGAATCTCCTTTGACTGTGGCATTGTGGGTGCAAACAGGAGAGGGTCAATGCCACATACCGATTACACACATACCGATTCCAACACAGTTGTAAGATCCCAATTTAAAACATAAAACACAACTAAGACACAGAAAAAGAAGGACATAAATATCCTATACTTATTCATTGTTCTTGCGACTATAATAGTCCAAAATGGTGTAGGGCACCAACTCCCTCACTCATACACCCGTTACTGCGAATTCTGCTTATACTGCCCAATGTTCCACAGCACACAACCAAACTAGTTATGAGAGTGAGTGCCGTAAACTCGAAAGGTCATATGTAGAAACCACCATAACCACCGAGGACCCCGGAATATAAAGTTACCATTTGTGGTATATGTCTTATTGGGTTTTGTTATTACAGCTGGTTAGAAAGAATCTAAATGTGTTTTTTCAAGTTTGAACTGTCGTGTTCTTGTCAAGAAAACTAGTTTTTCAAGCTTAAAGGCTTAAATATTGAAGATGACAAATTCACAAACTGTTAAAAGCTGAAGTACACAAATGTCCAGAAGAAACTTGAGAAAGCCAAATGTCCCCACTTAAAACAAGAATAATGTAGGGAAATGAAAATTGCTGCTGTTAAGATTTGAATATTGCTTTTATATATATTTTATATCAATTTTCTATTCTTTACTAAGGACAGGCGAACCCATCCAAAGGATGAGCCATGGTCCTCGGCCATATGAGATGTGACACTCTTACACATTAAGTTGAAATATTCTGGAATACATTTGGAATCTGTGCTGTATACTTGTTGTATACTACAGGTGTGTTGTAGGTGTATACTTGGCTGACTACACTTATGACAACATTGATATTTTAGTAAACACGAGTGCATGGAGCTCTACCTGGATGGTGCATAAGGGCTCGTTTGCGGTAAGCTTTCTTGATCTCATCTTCCGTAGCATTTTTGTCCACTCCGAGAACTTTATAATAATCTTTCCTTTTACTCTTTTTCAGCTCCAGCTGAGCAGTCTTCAGCAGGTGCTTATGTTCTGAATGGCAGAAGATTAAGGTGCAATGAAATGGAATCAGATCTATGCTCAAAACTGAAAGGTTCAAATGCATTCTGCCTAGCACTTTAAGCACGCTTACCTTTGGTTTTCTCTGTCTGATAGACCTTTTCATAGTCTCGCACTGCTTCTTCATACTGCTCCGTGTCCATGTAACTGCACATACAAAACACAGATCAGTGCGTTCATATTCACTCAATTACTCACAACATACACAATCATACATAAAATAGGCTCACCATTGGGCTCTTCTTAAGTAAGCTTTAATATAGGACTCGTCCAATTTAATTGCCTTTGTACAGTCTTCTATGGCCTGCTCCAATTTCTTTAACTAGAAGAAAACAGATAGAAAGTTGCAGTTAAATGTCTGAATATGGTATGTGTTGTGTAACTAAGATAAAAAAAGATTAACATGAACCCAAAGGCATTTGTATGCAAATAGTATGTCCTTAAAAGTTTTAAAAATAGGTCTAAAATGTGGAGTGCGAATTTCATTAGGATCGTATAAATATCTAAAATTATGCAGTCTACTATATAGCTTAACTCAGCCATGATTCAGATTAGAATACACGTTTTTACAAAAGCCATGGAGTGATAGGATTATGTATTTGTGTGATTCCTTAATGGGAATGGACAGTGAGCTTATTTCAGACTGTGTTTGGTAAAGAATGACAGAGATTTAAAAACTAGCAAATAGGCAGTAATGATGGAGGCTGACATGTGTGAGAGGAAAAATTAATGTTGCTCGATGGGCCACCATATCAAATGATAATACAAGTGCATGAGCATCACTGATTGCGTAGTTGCTGCCTGAATGGTTTATGGATACTAACATATAGTTGTCCTTTTGCAAGGTAAAATCTGTCCTGACTGTAGGACCAAATATGCAATAAATTATAACTATTAATATAAATGTATATACTTAAAAAAAATGACCAATATGTAGGATCCATGTGGCAAAATCAAAATAGAAAAGCAGTGACGTAGAAACATAACAGGCTGGGAAGTTTGTATGTTTACAAACTTACCTTGGAGCCGACAGTGGCTCTGTTGCAGTAGAGCTTGGCGTTAGTTTTGATGTTGTTGGGATCAATGGTCAGGGCTTCAGAGTACAGGTCATAAGCCTCCTCGAAATTACCCTCTTTAAATGCTTTGTTCCCCTCTTCCTTTTTAGCCTTTAGGGCTTTAGCATTCTGCAAGTAACCAATAAAAGACACAAATTTTATTCATGAAAGACAACAGAGGGATGTTAACATGGAGCATCAGTTACTTTAACACACGCACTTCAACTCAGAAAGAGCTGGATGACTAGCTGTGGATCAGTGAAAACACTGAAATATGCAGGACAGAGATATTCCAGCACCTGAATTGGAAAACGTTGTCTTTATCTATAAAGTATTAACTGTCGTTCTGTTTGCTAGAGCCTGCTATTCTTTTGAAAACACAATCAAACAAAAATCAAAAGTGCTGACTCACTCTGCAGGCCAGACGGGCCTTTTCGTGGTCGGGTGCCATGCGGAGTGCCTGAATGAAAAACTGCACAGCCTTATCAATGCAATCTTCGTAGTACAGACACAAGCCCCTCACATACAGGGCATCACCGTTAGTGGAGTCCATCCGCAGGATATCACTGTGTGAGAGAGAGAGTGAAATGCAAACACACACATTGTAGATGTTCACATTGTCTTTAGCTTGCATTCCACTAAATAAAACGTAATCAAATCGCATTAAAATATATCTATAAAAAAATCCTCTTTTGGCTGCCTCCGTCACCGCGCTGAATCAAATCAAACATTACCTTCTATTCTCTGCATGTTCCCCACTTCACCTCAGACCAAAGCTGACAGATTGAACTTTTGATGCTTAGATTCATAACCTAACATGATCTGCCTTTCTGGTTTTTTTTCAGGTGTAGTTCACTGTTGGTGCAGATTTTCTTTTTTAAATATGGCTTACCCTAATCAGTACCATCCACTTGTTCTATAAAACCTTTGTTGTGTCCACAAAAAAAAACAAAAAAAAAAAACACTTTTTTGTGTAGCCGGTACACGGTTACCTGGCAACTGACTGGGCTTCTGGGTAGCGACCAAGCAGTGCCAGGCATTCCGCCTTCAGCACCTTAAACCTGTGACACGCAGCTGCCGACTCCAACGCCCGATCCATACAGAACACTACCTACACACACACACACACGCACACAGAGTATTTAGAGTCTGTTGGCAGAACAAGAGAATGACATGTAATACACGATAGACTAAATTTTCATGATATGTTATGATTTTTCCCCCCAGACATTCCCCCCAGACACCACTACGGTCACATTTAAATACAATTTTGTATTCACTATTGCACTAAATCCACTTAAACTAAACATATGATCTCTTTGTAGTAAACATTCAGTGAGTCAGTGTATCGTGTGTACTGACAATATCCACCATATGCTAAGAAAAAGTGCACTGTGACATTATGACAAATATGGTCATACTCTCCACCCTTACCTTATAGTATCTATGTTATTAAAAAGTATCTATATAATCAACTATCACTTCATTATAGTACGTAACAGGAACTGACCATTCTAAAGTCTCGCTTCTCAAAGCCAATTTCAGCCATGCGCTCATACTCCAGAATCGACTCGGCATTCTTCAGCTAGAAGGAAAAAAAAAAAATCAAAAACACAACCCACAAAAACACCACTTTAATAGGACATACATACCACCACCACATAAAACATGCTGTGGCAAAGCGTAGATTTAACTGACTGACAGTGTCAGGCTTGACTGCCTTACTTCTTGTTGAGCCTGGCAGTTGTCAGGTTCCAGCTCCAGAACCTTCTGGAAGCAGCGGCTGGCAGCCATAGCATTGCCAAGCAACAGGTGGCACTTGCCCTCCCGCAGATGACCCTGGGGAACAGAAGATGTGTGTGTGACCACTAGGCTTGTCATGATTCTGAAATTTCAAACTCGATACAGGAACATTTTAAACAAAAAATGAGTAGACAAACAAAGTGCTCTGTTTTCTTTGTCTACTCAAATTTGTACAAAATCTTTGGGTATTTTGAAAAGCGCTTTATAAATTAAATGTATGAATATTATTATTAATCTAGTCAATTTTCAGTCAACTAAAAACTAAGAGTATTTTAGTCTTATTATCGACAACTATTTTCGTCTGTTTAACCCAGTCAATATAGTATAAGTATACTAGAATAGACAAAATCTAAATTCTCTTTTAGTCAAAACTATTTCACAATTCAAACAAGGTTATCTTATTATATTATTGTTACCTTATAGTCTTAAGAATACTGTCCATTCCAGACACAGAATTTACAACATTTACTTTGCCAAACAAACATATTTGAAACATATACTTAGAAGTGTACTTAGAAGTACACGCACATACGTTTAAATAAAATAAATAAACCTTATAAAAAAAAGAAAAGAAAATGAAAATAAAATGAAAATGTGTGACTATTGCCATAAAACCCACATTTGTAAAACTGGTAAAAGTCCTTACCCTCAGTGTGTTGGCCTGAACTTACCAGAATATTATTTTTTTATTCCTGAACAAATATTTACATTTACGCCATTTATCCAAAGTGACTTCCATTCCCTAACTACAGGGGACAGCCTCTCACTGGAGCA
The DNA here is from genome assembly GCA_037974565.1 of Clupeocharax schoutedeni. Taxonomy (NCBI): domain Eukaryota; kingdom Metazoa; phylum Chordata; class Actinopteri; order Characiformes; family Alestidae; genus Clupeocharax; species Clupeocharax schoutedeni. The sequence continues at coordinate 5,536,140 of JBBPDH010000027.1, forward strand.
ACTTGGGGTTAAGGGTCTTGCTCAGGAACCCAGTGGTAGTATTCTGAAGGTAGGATTCGAACCCATGACCTCTTGGTCCAGAGGTAAGTATCCTACCCATTAGGCCACCACCACCCCAAATATAGTCTACACAACCAAATCAGAACAATTCAGGATCTGCTTTTTCACATGGATATGGGAAAGGCTGCTTATCAAAATGCTGTTCATCAAAATGCAGTATGTAAGAGAGACTGTATGTGTGTGCCATTTCCCTGGCACGATACAGTATTGGCAATGCATACCAATACTTTTGGCCACTCCAGATAGATAGAGTTCACAGTGCCTCTCAATGGACCAAAGTGTTGGGACCTAGTGCTGTTCAGTGTCCCAAGGCTGAGCATCCCAATACTTTTTGTCAATCCCTCCCTATCGTACAGGAAATAACGTCTCGTTTTAGTCAACACATTTAGTCTTGTTCTTAGTCTTCAACAATATTACATAATATATTTCGTTAGCTATCGTTACATGACCAGCATTTGCGGTGATAAATGTTCACTAACATCGATACTTAGTCATAATTTTCGTTGAAAAAGCCACACTAGCTGAGGGTCCGTGTAAAATTTCGCGGCACAAGGTTGTTCCCCGGCCGAGTTATGGGGTTGTCATGTAAACACTGGGTCCTCCAGGTAGCCGGAGGAGGGGCTGCACGCTGCAATGCTAATTGATATTGAATTCGATACTACATTTTAGTATTAGAATTTATATTAGTATTAGTATAATATTAGTATTTAGTATTAGTATCTATTTTTCTTACAACCCTAGTGACCACACACACCCATACACAAACACAATAATGGAAAAAAGCACTATGAACCGGACACTTTTCTCTGACCTCTTCTAAAAAAAATATTATATCAACAGGGATTGACATAATATATAAACAGGGACTGACATACATTGAGGAACATAAGTATTTGAACACCTTGCGATTATGCAAATTCACCAACTTAGAAATCATGGAGGGTTCTGAAATTCAAATTGTAGGTGCATTTCCACTGTGAGAGACAGAATGTTAAAAAAGAATGTGAGAAAGTCATGCTGTCATATGAGACCAAAACAGAACTTTTTGGTCTAAACTTCACTCACCGTGTTTGGAGGAAAAAGAAGGAGGAGTTGCATCCAAACAACACCATCCCTACTGTGAAGCATTGGGGTGCTTTTCTGCGAAGGGGACAGGATGACTGTGCTATATTAAAGAGAGGATGAATGGGGCCATGTATTGTGAGATTTTGAGCAACAACCTCCTTCCCTCAGTCAGAGCACTGAAGAGGGTCGTGGCTGGGTCTTCCAATATGACAGTGACCCGAAGCATACAGCCAGGACAACCAAGGAGTGGCTCAGTGAGAAGCATATCAAGGTTTGGGAAAATCTTTGAAGGGAGCTGAAACTCTGTGTTGCTCAGCGCCAGCCCCGGAACCTGACAGATCTGTGTGGAGGAATGGGCCAAAATCCCTGTTGCAGTGTGTGCAAACCTTGTCAAGAACTACAGAAAACATTTGATCTCTATAATTTACATTACTGACCCCTCCATGATTTTCTAAGTGAGAGAATTTGCAAAATCGCAGGGTTTTTCAAATACTTATGTTCCTCACTGTAAGTGGTACGCAAGCCCGAATAGACGTAAGTGGTACGGCGCACCAGTTCTCAGTCTTCACAGCGCAAATGCTTACCTAATTTGTGACTTCATACTGCACGCATAACTCCCCGGAATCATGACGAGACACCACCCTGCAAACCCGAACTACACGGAGACACAGACCTCTGCGTGCACACACAATTAATTTTGGTGCATAGCAGTTAATTCATGTAGGTAGAGTACTAGAGCAAAACATTATGTCAATCCCAGTATATAAACTATATAGACAAAAATACTGGGACTCATGATCATCACACCAACACTGACTTGGTCCCCCTCTTTGCAGCTATATCAGCTCCCACTCTTCTTGGAAGGCTTTCAACAATATTTTATGAGGTCAGGCACTGATGTTGGATGAGAAGGCCTGGATTGCAAGCTCCATTCCAATTCATCCCAATGGTGCTGAATGGGGCTGCGGTCAGGGCTCTGGGCGGGCCAGACAAGATCTTTCACACCAAACTCATCCAATCATATCTTTATGGACCTCGTTTTATGCACTGGGGCACCGTCATGCTTGAATAGAAAAGGTTCCCTAAATGTGCTGTTCAAAATGTCTTGGAATGCCGAAACATTAAGACTGAACTTCACTGGAAGTAAGGGGCATTGTCCAAACCCAGAAAAACATGTGTCCCAATACTTTTGTTCATAGTGTATATATGTCTGTTAGTCAGCCATTAACAACTGCCCAAGAAATAATTTAAATATGAACATTACTACAGTGTTAATGAGCCCAAATCCTATGCTGATTTTAATAACAAACTGTAAACACAAATAAAATTAAACATGCCAGTCATAGCAAATGGTCAACTACTTTTTTTTTTAATTTGTATTTTAGATGTTAAATGGGTTTTTCAACCAAAAAAGTAATTATTCCTTTTTATGACTGAACAATGAAGTCAGTCATTCGCATATCAGTTATTTCATTCACAATATCAATTTGAATCATAAGAACTGGGACATCTAAGGCAAATTTAGAATCTTAGTGTCTAGATAGGACATCAAACTCTTATTTCAGAAATTATAATCCATGAAATCGGCTCATTAAGAACTGAATTAATTAATGAAGGTGTGATGTAAGAGATGAAAGTAACCAGACTTTTTTCTCTTAATCCAAGATTAAATGAGGGCAAAATCCACTAATAACAGCCGTCTTTTACCCTTCATGTTCATACGAGCCCGACATAAACTGAACTGTCTTGCTTGGTCTTGTTAATGCCCTTCAAATATAATGTGCACTGATCATTTTTAGCAAGTTCTTGTACTTTTGGATACAACGTGCCTTTCACACTACCACAAATCTAAAGGTGCAAAAGAACAGCTTGTCCCTATTGCTGAAAATGCTGCTTGCTTTAGAAGACATACAGAGCTCTCTCTGATAATGAGGTCATGTTCCAGCACTGATAGCTACCTCTCTCGGCACGTCGTTAGAATCCCAGTGCATGCAGAGGGCAGTTTAGGAGGAAGTATAGTGGCAGTGCCAAAGGAGTGTGAGGGGTGCAGATAGTTCTAGAATAAGATTAGCATCCCCCAAAATGTAAAGAAATGTTGCACATATATGACACAGCTACCGCAAAGCAACCAATATAAAATATTCCTGATGCCACAACAGATGCCCTGCATCCGAAATCGCATACTTGCCTACTATATAGTATGCGAAAAGCAGTGTGTGAGGCGAGTAGTATGTCCGAATTCGTAGTAGGGGAAAAACAGTAGGCGAGAAGTTCCTGGATGACCTACTGCTTCCGGGCGAATTCTGTAGTATGGATTCGATGGACACTGCACTATCCCATAAGGCAGCGGGAGACGCGACGGCAGATTCGAAAAAAGTGTAATATCTTAAAGAAAACATTAAATTATACGTTCATTGTGGTTAAATTACACTTGTGAGAAGTGTCCTCTGTAAAGGTAAAAAAATATAACGTGCTGCTGTGACGACACACAACAACAACACAGCAGATGTAGTACGTACGAATTCCATTCATACTACCCTCATTCATACTATATAGTACGTACTTTTTTAACGGTAGAGCAGTACGTACTAATTAAAATGTAGTATGTAGTATGCGATTTCGGATGCAGCCATGAGCTTTTTCACGGGTGCCTAAGCACAAACTGCCAAAATGTCTATACCTACACCATGCTCTCCTCACAAATGCATTTTCCATTCAGCTACTGTTGCACTACTAGACAAGCTTTAAAAGAAACACTAGCAAAAATCACATTCAACCTAATGAACTACAGCATACAAATTTAAAATTATACTATTTTGCATGCAAGTTCCGTTACAGCTGTAGAGTTTTTTTTAACTGAGCTATGATTGTGGAGAACACAGTTTGAGGAGAATGTGTACAGTTTTATTTAGCTACAAAATGATGCAGCTGAGTATTTTAAAATAGATGCCGCTCTAAACAAACTATAATTATTGGGATATTGGCTACAGATGAACACCGATGGGGTATGTCTCAGAAAGCAGCAGTTATGGCTCAGTCATCAAACTTTAGGTTTAGTTCCATCTAACCCTAGATTTTCTGCAATACAACAGTGGATTAGCATTAGTAAGTCCATTTGTCACACTATACCACACCCCACAGTGTACACAGCATGAAACTGCTGTTGGTGAGCGGTGTGTGTTGCTCAAGGGTACCTCAAATGGTGCCACGGCAGCACTGGGATTCAAACCAGATTTAATTAGCATGTGAGAGCAGAGAAATCCCAAACTATTGTGGACTACAGCTATGTAGAATTGAAGCTCCCGTCCCTTAACTATGTTTATCATCTGTTTGAGCAAAAGTAAAGCAACCGGTTTAGTCTGTCCTTTCAGTACACAATAACTGAGTGACCATGTTATGTTTGGGGTTTCCAAATTCTATAGTTTCTCTAGATCTCAGAATTGTCCCATAAAAGTTAAGAACTGGATCACTGACCTTCATAAATGTGTCATCTAGTCGTATGGCCTGCTGGGAGTCCTCTAGGGCCTCTCTGTAGCGGCTCAGCATCATCAGTGTGGCCGCGCGGTTGCCATAGTAACTGGCGTTCTTTGGGCACACATCTGTACAGAGGCATGCCCACAAAAACAGAAAATTCAGCGCATTAAGACGCACTTCATGAGAAGCAGCTGAAAATAACAGTGGACCATGTTTATTTTGGTCTGCATGGAATCAGGTCACAAAAACGTTCCCAAAACAAGATGTCACCATGGTGAAAAGGTCCGCTTTGCCTTTGGTAGATAAAACTGAAGACTGCCCTTGAATAGTAAACATGTTTTGTATGAATGTAGACAGCATGCTCTTTAAGTTCTTTAAGGCTTCTTTAGTAAAAGTAATGGTAATATTGAGTAATAAACATGATGTATGTTTGAATATTTACTGTAGCTAAACAGTGGTATAGAACCTCATTTTGATATAAGAACTCTGTTCATTTTACTTGTGAAGCTTGGTATAAATTACATGCTTAACTGGGAAATAAACAGTTAAGCATGTCACTTGACTACACTTAAGTAAACAGGCAGTTTAGATAAAGATTGGGTTAAGATTAGACTAATCCATATTCAGAAGGTTTGTTTAGATTAGGCTTATCCATATTGTGTGTGTGTGTGTGTGTGTGTGTGTTTGCGTTGCTACTCTCTAATGTGACATCAGATATGCACATGGTGAAAAATGGATAGGAAAAACCAAGAGAGGGAGAAAGAATAAAACACTTAATGGCCTTACCAATGGCCTTGGTGTAGTAGTTGAATGCTTCAGAATAATCTTTTTTAATGTAAAATGCATTGCCTTGCTCTTTGTAGCCCTCAGCTTCCCTGGAAAAATAAACAGGCACACACACAAACACGGTAGACTGAGACATGGCACAGATGAGGGGAAAAAAGCTCCTGGAGTACAGAACAGAAAATATTAATCAGGTATCCATCCATGTACTGAGTGACATCATCATCATCTCAGAATAGAGGCTGCATACAGTTTGGTAAATCAAAGATTCAATGCAAAGACCAGACAACAAAGCTTACTTAAAATAAACAAATCATGCACTCAAGGACAATGTTCAGTGTTTATAGGGTGGGAATCGCTAGAAGTGAGAATAAGATACTTTCATGATATTCTTTGACTTGAAAAGACAACACGTTTAGTAAGTGTCCCTGCAGCCAACCTGGCAACTGTAACTTCCTTTCTAATATCCACTGTACCATTACCAGAGTGGCTGTATGTACCACAAAAGAGCAATGTTTCCCATACACGGATTAATTTGTGGCAGCTCGCCACAGTATCAACATTGATTGCCACAATATCAATATTGTTCTTTTCCTCCCTGCCCTTCTCCTCATTCTATCAGCTAGGCTATGGAGGTTAGCTACCCTAATCCAATTCTGTCCAACAGCAGCTAAACACTTCCAATACACTGAGGAATTCCATTTAAATCAGATTCTGTAGACCAGGGGTGCCCAAACTTTTTCCTATGAAGGGCCAAAGATCAAACTTGATTGAGGGTGTCCCTCGCTCCCTCCCTCATTGTCACGGTCGCCTCGCCTTCTCCTCATACAAACCGCTTTCTATCCCCTGAATATTAGTTATCAGTCTTGCTTTTCCTTCTTTTTCGTTAATAATAATAATAATAATAATAATAATAATTTTTTTAATGCACTTTCCATTTAAAAACAATCCCAAAGTGCTACAAAAAAATGAGCAGCAATTTAAAACCACCAGCAAAATAAAATCAAGAGTAGGCCTTTTTAAAAAGGTGAGTTTTCAGGCCACATTTAAAATTGTCCACAGTCTGTGGT
>JBBPDH010000027.1:5656397-5676497 GCA_037974565.1 Clupeocharax schoutedeni
ACACACACACACACACACACACACACACACACACACACACACACACACACACACACACACACACACACACTCTTACTAATTCCAGGAATGCTCTCCACAGGTATCTGCCTGACTCCCTCTTTAAAGCAGGAAAGCCCAGGGTACACCTTTCTGATCTGAGTCTGCTTCCTCTCAATCAGCTTCTTAATGATCTGCAGCAAACAAACACATATACACACGCGCACACACAATAAATGAGCCAGGCTGATATACACAAGAAGTTCACCAGCAGTTTGAAAATAACTTGACAGTGACAATGTTTACTGATGGCTGTGAACTCCTGCACACATACTGTTATATTTTAATGTTTTCTTATATTTACAGTGTAAAGTGTCGGTACCTTAAACGAGTAACTGTGTGGAAAATAAATGCAATCCGTTAAACCAAGATGAAGTGGCTGAGGGTTTTTTTGCCTTACATTTACAGTAATAGCAATAATAATAATAATAAATATCAGCAACTCTTTTTTTCTTTTTTTTCTGTGACGCAGATGCTGGAGCAAGTACAAAGATAGCGAGGACTTTGAAACACAACAGCAACAGTGACAACGGCGGGATAAAAATACTGCGCTGTTTGACTTGCAGCTTATTGCCACCATGACTTGTTTCACTAGTTTCCGTGACTACAGCCTGAAGGCAGAATTATTTGTGGAAGCTGTCTAAATAGCCACTGATGCCTAAAATGTCTAGTATAGGAGTTGAAATGTAGTCTTCAAATAATCTCATTGCTAAAACAACATTATCTAAGGGCCTTTATCAGTTTTAAGGGTCAGTTTTCACAATAAAGTTAACAATCATTGCACATTATATAATAATGACAGGCTCCACACAGGCAAAGGATGCTTGCATTGCTTGCCCATGTCTTCATGGAATAATAGTCCATTTTCAGTCTCATGTTTCACTGCTTTACTAGAACAGAAACCTCTTTGGTCCTCATATGGTCAGAAAACAGAAACAGACTACAGATGCCACAGTTAGATTAAAATTTAAAAATGTCATCAGTTCTCAGGCATGAACTAATGATTCACAGAAACACATGTGTCCCTGGATGACTCAAATTATAGTCATCTAGAAAGGTGTTACAGGGGCCAGAGCTCCTGCACAGCACTAAGTGATGTTTATGAGTGGAACTCACCTCTTTCTGTCTCTTGATGATGTGGGACAACTCGGTGTAGGGAATTCTGGGATTGAGCTCACACTCCATCAATGTAGCACCTTCATAATCCTTAATGTAGCCAAGGTAGCGACTCTTTGGCACTTTTATATCTTTGGAGAAGCCCTTTTGTTACATAGGGAAGAAATTCACAAAAATAGAGCATTAACAAAGATAAAAGTGATACAGTTCCAGTGCAGTGCAGGGGATGAAGAGGTAGTGATAAAAGTAGTGATGTTTTACGAGCATATTAAGCTGAATGAAGTGCGAGAATTTGAGAAAAAGAGTAAATGAAGAGTGAGTATTACCTGCTTCTTGAAGTAGCCAATGGCATATTCATCAGCATAGGTGAGAAAGTACAGAATGCCATGTTTGATGTGATACTCCTTTAGGTGATTCATTAGATGTGTGCCATAGCCCTGACACACACACGCACACACACAGTGAGCATATATTAGACATACAGAATCAACCCCCCCGCCCAGCCCAAAAAAAAAAAAAACTCAACAATTTAAATTCAAACAACAAAAATCATACATGCGTTATTACTCAGTGAGGTACAAGTACAGAGGAAACACAAAAATACATTTGGGAACTATGGCCATCATTCATATGCAAACTTAAGTAGGTGCCTGGTTATTATGATAGCAATTAAGTTACAGAAGTACTTGTGCAAATGCCCGTATTCAACAAGCAGATCCAACACTGTACACACAAGTCCCTATATTTTTCTCCTGCTTTTTAACACATGATGCCAAAAAACTCAACTGCAAATATTAAATTTAAAAAATTGGAATATTGGTCTGAGCTGGATCACGAAGCCAAATATTGATTTGTTTCTCACAATCATTTTTTGAGGCCTCATCTGTTTCTGATCAAGCTCTTGACCTGGAAATGTGTTGGTGTTAGGGATAAGCGAGTACAGCATTATCTGTATTCGTATCTGTACTCTGACTGGGCGGGGCCTAACCCAGAAGTGGGCGGGATTTAACCTGAAAGTGGGCAGGTTGTCTTGAAATGGGCGGGGCCATCTGCCGCTTTAAAAAAAAAATCTCTGACAGGCAGAGACGCGAGTCGCATTCTACCACGTCTGAACAAACTCCACGTTTATCAAAACTCTACTGGTTAATGACCGAGGGAGAGACAGAGAGAGAGCGTGCTGTACTCTTCTCAGTGTTCTGTGTGTGTGTGTGAGCAGAGCGGGACACTGCAACACAATCAATCTGTATGTGTTTAGGGGAGGGGCACTGTGACTAGTCTATCACAGAACGCAGACACAGTCAGCTATACAATGAGAATTTTTATTCAATCCAAGCACAGATATCAACTCGTATTACTTATATGATACTCGTACTCGTCATAAGTGCTTTATCCGTACCGGGTACTCGTTTCAGCATCCGGCTCAACTCTAGTTGGTGTGTTGCATCTGTCTCAAGGAGTTAACTGTGGCTAGTAACAGAGAACATGTACATACTTTGACTTGCTCGTTTGAAGTAACAGCACAGAAGACGATCTCTGTGAAGCCTTGAGTGGGGAACATTCGGAAGCAGATCCCTCCGATTACACGGCCATCTTTTATCAGAGCCAACGTCTTGTGCTTCCTGCATGCACACAAGTCAGGGTACAAAACTCTCAGCTGTGCCATTATATGTGAGCTCATTTTACATAATTACATTATTACATGACCTCTTATGTTATGCATTTGTTTATTTATAGAAGTAGGCATGGTTTAAAAGTGGTACACGTCCTTAATTCAATGCCGTGTTGCACGTTTGCCCATTTTAATTACTGATTTTTGTATATAGATGTAATTTCTTTCTAATATATATATATATATAAAATATTGTTCATCTCTGAGTGTCTAAATATATAATATTGTACAACCCTAATAAAAAGTACTATTCAAAAAAGTGTTTTCTGACATGTTTGTTGCCAGTTATTTAAAAGCAATCTTGGGATTTCAATTGGTTGTTGTAATATACCATAATCCAATGTTTGAAGGTCTACTTTTTTTTTTTATCTGATTGATCAGTACAATTTGAAAAAGTGCAAATATGAAGACAACAAATGCGACAGATCTACAAAGGGTTTATAATAAGCTTTATTCAATTTGGCACACTAGGCTAAAATGTTATGTACAATGTTAGATACAGGACTTACGGGTCAAAGACGAGACGTGTGATGTACTCTTTAGGCATCCGTGGCAGCTGATGGGAGAAAACATTCTGAAGCCCCACAAGCCACATTAATATCTTCTTATTGGATTTCTGAGAAAGTGAGTTTCCAATCACATGGAACTCAATAATGCCCCTTCTCTCCTCCAGACGTGCCGTTTCATCTCGTGCTGCATTAGCAGAAAGGAGACTCGTCTACAAAAAAAAATCATATTTGAGGAAAGAGTGTGAAAACTTAGGCAGGAAGTTTGCATCAGTACATTTGAGATACAGGTAAATTGTTCTTGATTGGTTAAAAAGTGTATGTGAACTGTATAACTACATGGATCTTTGTCCCACGACTAACAAAATAGTGACCTACACAGTCAAACTACATGGTAAGTGTAAGGCTAATGGAATACAAAATTAGAGTGCTTGTGTGATTTCAGTGCTGTTGCCATGGAGAGTGAGTGAGCAACCACAGTGTGCGATGTGAGACTGGCAGACAAATGCTGCTGACCTCTGGGCCCAGCATGGCAGCAGGGTCAGTTATTGTCATCATGACCTCGTTGACCAGCTCCATGGGGATGTCCCCCATCACCCTGATCCGCTTAGCATCTTCCAGGGTCAGTGCCTCTGGTAGCTTCCGCTTCTCTCCTAAAAGAGAGAGAGAGAGAGAGAGAGAGAGAGAGAGAAACAGAGAGGGGGAGAAAAAAGAAATGACCGATTGGGGGAAAAAAGACGCAAAGGTAGAGATGTTTTAAGATACACATCCAGCATATTCAGATTTGTTTGTAATATTTATAGACTAAATGAAAACAAGAAAATTGCCATTAAAGCAATAATATGGTCTGATAATGCTGTAAAGCAACAATGTGGTATAGTGACAATGCAGTAAACTGAGGAGTTTGAAGTGAGTACATTTCATGATTTCTAGTAACTAAATGAATTATAAGTGTAATACAATTATGACATTATGAATAACATACCTGTGATGGGTTCAGAGACAGTTGTGTCCAGAGCAGAGCCTGTTGGGCCTTTCCGCAGAGGAGAACCAGACACCGCTACAGGACTCAGAACTGCAGAGGGAAACACACACACACATATATACACACTTACTCAGAATGCATCACTTAGGGAAATACTACACCCTCATACCTGCAAGCATCCACACAAACCTGTCTGGGGCCCCAGCTGTGCACCCTCAGAAGCTGGCATGGTGAAGTCAGCATCCCAGATAGGAGAGTTCTCTCCATATATCTCTTCTTCTAGCATAGACAGAAACCTAACAAACACAGCAAACAGATTGAAATGCCTGGGATAAAATTATGTGTTTTTTGCAGCTAAAATTCATTATGTCTGCTGCTGGACTGATGTGAGCTTACTTGGGAAAGTGTGTCAAAATAAGTGTCCGTTTCTCTTGTGGGAGTTTGTCTTTCTCCACCCGGAATTTCTCCAGCAGCTGCCGGCGGGTGACCGTGAAAATGGACTTGAGGAGACTGCGGCCGAATACCTGGCATGTCTCATATCGTGGCAGACTGTCATTACTTTGCGGGACGTGACAGTAGCATAACCACCTGCAGAACATACACACATTATATCATTCCTCAACAAGAGCGTGTTACAACAATATTAACATAACACAACCTAAAATTATGTAGTGCATAAGATCTTAATACCCTACTCAAAAGAGCATATTACCACTGTGCAACAGCAAAAAGAAGCAATGGACATTACATTTATTATAGAACATAAAAATCCAGCCTCATCTGCAGTTCCCATAATGAACAACTGACCTTCCTCTTTTGAACAATGAACTCTATGACACACGTAGCATTAAGGCGTCACAGCATGGCAGCATGTGTCAAATAAAATCTCAAATACACTGTTGTAAACACACCTAGTATAGTCTACTTTGTATGTGGAAGCGTCTTCTTTCTGGGCTCGCTGGCGGAACTGAGATGGCGTCTCAAGTTTCCAGTAGTTCAGACACAGCAGAAACATCTTACTCAACTCGTACATCGTCTGCCTCTCCTTAGGAGCCAAATGACTGAACTTATACTGCACAAAGTTTAAAACCCCCTGTGAGAGAGAGAGAGAGAGAGAGAGAGAGAGAAACAGAGAAAGACAGAGAGAGACAGAGAAAGACAGAGAGAGAGAGAAACAGAGAGAAAAAAAGAGAAAGAGAAAGAGAGGAGAGACAGAGAGGGAATACAGTGGGAGGGAAGAGAGGGAGAGTTAGAAAGAAAGGAGGAGAGAGAGAGAGAGAGAGAGAGAGAACAAGAAAGAAGTGAGGGAGTAGGACGAAGGGGAGAGGAAGAGACAAGAGAGAATTATAGAAAACGCGAGAGAGAGAGAGAGAAAGAGAGAGAGAGAGAGAGAGAGAAAAACGGACGAATGAGATTGATAAAGAAGGATGCCAGAGAGGGAAATATTTTCAAATATACTTATTTGTACTGCATTGTATTGCACACCCACACTCTCACCTACCTGTTCTATGTTGGGTTTTTCAAACGGTGGGCTTCCAAGCGAACCCTCAACTACTGGCTTCCCCATCTGCAGAATGCACTTCCTCAGCAGCTACACAAACACAACAGACACATACAAGAACATAATTTCTATCCCGAACAAGGTGTGGAACTGTTTAACCACAGCTACAGCTGTCCTGCAAAACATCAAGTCATAATTTGGTCAATAACTTTATTATTATAAACATTAACCATGATCACAATGTAAAAAATAGGAGTGTTTGTATTTACCTTAAATAGATAGAAGTAAACCTGCTTGGTATCCGTGTCCTCTTCTTTATGGACGGACATGAAAAGATTTTCTACATCCACCACCATCCCCAGCAACCTGTTTATTTCATCCTCTGACACGTTCTCCAGGTGAGACACGTGCTCCGCTACAGATACACACGCACACCCGCACCCACCCACACACACACACACACACACGCTAAAGTGCAATAAAATTTACTTAAACCACCCCACATTACTGAGAGTTATATTTCAGTAACAACTCATCTATATGTTAGGTCATTTTTAGAGTGTGAAATGCACACGTGGAGACACAAATACTTTAAAGAATAATCAAACAGCACTACTTCACGGCATGTTTAGAAGTGAAACCAACAATAAACAGTCTAATGCAGTGACCAACAACACCTTTTCGAAACGTATACTCAAATGTGATATAATTTCCTAACACACATATTAAGCTTACTAACAGTTGAAACAGGTGCGTTTGAGCACAAAAATCAGCAAAGTGCTGGCCAAAGGCCTTCAGTACCAAATATGAACATCTAGAGTGGTTAAGGTTCCCATGTCCAGAAGGACACCGCTTGAAATTTTAAATTTCACTGCAAACAGAACGAAACTCTCTGGAGTAGCCACACATGAGCCACCATTGTCACCAAGGTCACTATACCCAATGCTAAATCAGATGAAGGGGCAAAAAGTCCCCCCATTTTGGCATGATGGAGCTCCATCCAATACCTCTGGAGTGAACAATAATCACCCCACATCAGAACCTGACCTCAGTGGATGCAGTTTTGCTGGCAATTTTTGGAGGCAATTTTACTCCAGCATAAGGAGGACAAACTCCCATTTTGGTCTTCAAATTTTTAGATGTAAGGAACACTGTATCAATCAAACAATCAAACTTTCAGACTGTTTCTGATAGACAGAGACCCAAACAGATTCATACCCAAGGCATGGCCACAGCTGCGACATGCCTCACTCAGGTTAGCTGTCTGCTGCTGAAGGTCCATCCGGGTGGCAGTGGGAGGATGAGGGTTCTTCCAGCCATTACATTTACATGAGTCACTAGCCTGGGGAAGAACATCACACAGTTTGCAAACAGCCTTGGTCATCCAGGCCAGTACAGGGGTTCTCAATTGTGATCCTGTTTCATCAAATAACCAGGAGAATATAGTAGCAGAAACCCTAAACTCTGCAGGGCCAGGGCTGGGAACAACTAGTAATCCATTCTACAGAACTCGATTTTTAACAGTATGTTATAAGTTGTAGCAACAAACTTCAAAAGAAGAACATTTTCTTTTTACTTGAGTAAAACACACTACATGCTTTTGTTTTATCGCCGGATGTGCTACATATGAAAAGGTGATGGATTAAGACTAAACAAATGCTGCAATGTCTACTGTGCTGTAAAAGTGTATAAATTGTACAGTGTCCTATAGTATACTATAGATAGATAGAATTTACTAAAAAGTTATTATGGGAGTCTTGCAAAGGCATGTAGTTGTACTGCAGTTCTGTTGTAAGAGACTTGAACAAATCCACACTAATGTAAGATGTCCCATGCATTTTAGTTTCATGGGCTCCTTTTAGAGAAAAATAATTGCGTATAGGGACAAAAATATTGCAAGACCTGACCATTACACCAACAGGGACTTTCATGACACTGCATTCAAACACAGACTTCAATATGGAGCTGTCCCCTGTGCGGGCACGTCAAGTTCTTCCTCACCCAACCATGTCTTAGTGGACCGTGCTTTGTGAACTGGGGCACTGTCATGCTGGAATAGAAAAGGTTCTTCCCCCAAAATGTGTCCACAAAGTTGGAAGCAGTGCGTTGTCCAAAATTTGAATCCTGGATCATTAAGATTCACTAACCCTGATCCTGAAATGTGTCCCAACACTTTTGTCCATATTGTGTACTTGCGTTCAGCAGTGATGGACTGTATGAATGGGTGTTTATGGGGGTGTCTGGTTCATAGAAGACCCTCACCGGGAGTTTATCTCCACCTGTGTGTGCTGTACAGCTCAGCATCTTTTTATTTTGACTCCAAAACTGGGTAAACGGTGTCATTTTTTCAAACAACAAATTGAGCTTGTTTGTTTTTAGCCTAGCCGGCTAGTTAGTTACCTTGCAGGCTGAGAATACTCCGAGCTTCTCGAGCTTCTTCGCCCGAGGGAAGGCGCGGACTTGGGCTTTTTTCTGGCTCGCCCACTGCTGCTGGCTGAGTCCGGGGCGAGCCGGGTCGCTGCTGCCGGTCCCAGAGCTCGGGTTCGGCCCGGGGCCCGCCGCGCCCCCGCTCGGGGCCTGCTGGAGCCGTGCCTGCGTGGAGGCTTGAGCCGCCGGTTCCGCCATAACCAGCACGGTGCTTCCCTCTCGGGAGAGTCTCGGTAGTCTCGGGGAGCTTTCCGAAGCAACAAAAACCTGTTTTATTTATTTATTTATTTGTTTATTTACGATTATTCAGGCCACGCCGCCGCCTATCTCCACGAGACACAATCCTTTCATTGCGCATGCCCAAACACTAAGTGGTTTCTGGGTAATGTCGTTTACAAAAGGCTCCGCTCAAACCTCAACTCTAATCGATGAAATATTAAAAGTAAAGTAAAGCGGCCCATTTACGTCACGCGTGAACTGAACACTGAACAATGTGAAATTCTTTCTCTGCATCTAACCCATTCACCAAGTGAAACGGTGGTCTGTCAGGGAGGTGCCTGTGGACAGTACCTTACTCAAGGGTTTCGAATCCACGATCTTCTGATTGCAGGGATAATGCCCCAACCACCAACTGCCCCACGTGAACCTAAATATGTTGATAAAACCTCTTTTGTAACGAAGATTGCGAGCCAGGCAATGCCTGACCTCATAAATGCTCTACAGCAGTGGTCCCCAACTCCCGGTCCGCGGGCTGCACAGAAAAACAAACGTGGATGTTATCCGTGTTATGTTGTTGGATCGTTGTTATAAAAATGCTGTTAATAAAACTGGATCTCCGTTTATTATTATATTTTAAAGATATCCCATTAATATATTGGCGTGTATATTTTAAAATATCCCAATTTTTGTGTGTATCATTTATTTACATAAATATGTATACGTATATTTATCTGCCACTCCTTAAATGCCGGGCCGTGAAAATATTTTCTGCTATTAAACTAGTCCGTGACGAAATAAAGGTTGGGGACCACTGCTCTACAGAATGAATGAGCACAAATTCCCACAGAAACTCCAAAATCTTGTGGAAAATCTTCCAAGGGTGGGAGCTGTAAGAGCGGACAGTTTGATTTCACAGACGTGTGATTGACTTGAAGTTACATTGAGCCGTTTAAGTCTTCCCTTTATTTATTTTTTTGAGCAGTATATTTAATGCATTTAGGACACAACCTTCTCACAAAACAATTGTACATATCGGACTTCCTACAATGTAGGTCTGCTTGTCACCATTTTATAATAACTTCCAGAGATTTGTCTAGAATAGTGCATTTTACATTAATCCATTTACTTAGGAGGCCGAATAGGGAACAATTCTTCCCAAGGCAGTAATGATCCCTTCAGAGAACTCCCTGGGTTTAGTTCTTATTACTGCAGTTTCCACACTGTAGCTGAAACTGCTGCTTACAGCTCTTCCACTGGAAGGCAGTATAACGTTTCATTTAGATTTTCAGACAAAGTCAATAATGTATGGATGTAATGTGTCTTCCAAAACATGAAACTAGGACATACTGTACATTTCATAAAAAGTTGTACCTTCTAAGAGTTATCCCTTCTAGGCCAAGTTGGAAGGCTACATCATAGTACTACTGTAATTTGTAACTTGAGGCCTGTAAAACAGGCTGGGTATAGCAATATTTCAACATACCTACATTATTGTCCATTATCTAAATCACTATCTTTTATTATGTGATTTAAAAGTCACCTGCTTAGCTACGACCACAGCTGATTTATCATTTATCAACTGAAAAGTATGTAAATAAAAAAAGCACACTGACCTCCCCGGCAAAATACCTTCCCCTTGTTTATTGGTAAAATTACAAGTACAAGATTTTTTCTGTGTCCCCTATTTACTGCATCCTGCAAAACCTTTTGTCCAAACCCTGTTAAACTGGGCCTGGGCAGCCGCTCTCATTTGTTGTGCTAATTCACAAGAAATGGAGAAAATGATGGTCAAAAAGGGAGAGAGACCCTGCTAAAGAGAAAAGCAACACGAAAAAAAATCTTGGAGAAGGAAAAAAAACCAAACCGAAAGAAAATGACGTGTCACAGAGGACAAGACACAGCCAGTGCACTCAGAGACCTTCATTACAAAAATCGTTTCACAGAAGAAGAAAAAAAACAGAAGAAATGATGATTGATCCGTTTCGGGAAGGTACTGTATTGATAATGGCTAGTGATTGGGTATACTTTCGCAGAAGAAATGGAAGAAAAAAAATACAAGAGTACAAATACAGCAACATAGTTACCTTTTTTCAATACACAAATTGTGATTTTGGTCAGAGGAGGCAAATCTTGTCTTGCATTATCAAATGTTTTTAACGCCTGGATTGTTGATTATTTCAGGAACCAAAAAAAAAAAACCCTCATTTCATTAATGCTAAAAGACACTGATGTTACGAAGTCCATTAATGCATTATGCATCTATAGCCTGATGTCTCACATGTAAATGGTTTGCGGGGGGTGTGACTAGCCTATAAAATCATATTCATTAGTTCTGGAGTAGTGGTAGTCATAATTACAATAATAACAATAGCAATAACCAAGAATAATACAGAATCTACAGAATTGCTGAGCATAAAGGGAAAACAGCATCTCCTCCCTCTTTCTCTCTTTCTCCACTCCATTCTTCCTCCTGCTGGACATGAGAGTCCAAGAAAAAAGTGACCAGAAACCAGAACGGCAGAAAGGGAAAAACTCCTTTGATGCGTCAACAGCCCAGTTCAAGCAGTAAAGATCAGACTAAACTCGCAGGAGAAAAAGAGAATGAGGACACAAACTGGAGGTGTTTTCCCTCCAGCAGCAGGTTTGATTTTCTTGAATACAGACTAGAACAGAATAGAACCTTACAGCTCAGTGTATGTGTGATAGAACTGATCGTTGTTTTCCCTCCTTGTTCCCCAAAGGCATGTCTTTTTTTTGTTTTTCCTCTTAAGTTTTGGTGGGTGCGTGACCGTTTATTGTTTACAGCAATGCCAGTCAGCTGACTCTCGATCGCAGGTGTTATGGAGGAGTCTGTCTATTGGTTGGGAGGATAACTGGTCAAAATATTTACAAGTGGCTGTTAATATCAATGGCCCCTTTGGTCAGTTCAGTAGTAGAATCTGTTGGGCTGCTGATGTATGTCACAGTCTAACTGACTAGATTTTTCCAGTTAGGCTGCGAACAGACATTTGTCAAACTATGAGTTGGTACGGTGTTGATAATGTGTCTGTGTTGTTCCTCGGCCTTGTTGGTTGATTGCTTGGATGCCTAGTTTCCACCTCCACAGCACTGGCCGGATCTGCCCTGAGGTGCCGCCTCCTGTAGGTCAACTCCACCTCTAGCTCGCCCACCAGGCCCTGTCCCGCCCTGCGGCTCGTTCTTCGGAAGTTTCTTAGCTGCAAAACAACACATGCACACAAATGGCAATAAGTTTTCTTACAGCGAAGGTTCAGCCTGAAATCAAATGTACATAATACTTCTATGAAGGTGGTGAAAAAATACTAGTTTTTCATACTAGTTTTTCTAAATGGTACTTCTGGGTGCGCGTCTCATTGTTGCTATGCAACAGCAGCACTGTGAGGGTCTAGCAGATGCGCTGGCTTTGGCTCAGAGCTCAGTCACGTACACCTCTTTAGAAAGTGATTTATTAACTAGCAAGAGTGGTGCTGACAGTGAAAGTAAGCTAAAGAAACTTGAACTAATTTGAATCCATGAAATCCACTGGCCGCCGGAGCCAATCCTCACTACTCATTCACCCAGTCCTGTTGCTATCACTTCACCATAAATAAGCTTGCCATCCATTCTGTAAAACATGGAATTGATCCGTATTTCAAAGATAAATGATGTGTTCCTTATTGAAGAGATGCGGAATGCACTTTGTTCCATATTTACAAGACCATGAGATAAAATTTGCAGATTAGTCCACAAATGAATATTGCGCAATTAGTGCGAGGGAAACACATGAAACGTGGAGTGCAGCATGTGCAAACACCCGCCCCCAACGCCCTAACTAAACACTATGCTATAGCTAGCAACCCCAACAGTGTCACCCCCTCATTAAAATGCTTCCAACACCAATTATGAAATCAAACATTTCATGCTACCGACGGTCTGCAACTGTTCTTGCCCTCCATTTGATTCAATAATTTAGCATCGAAAGATTCATGATGTATGTTACTTAACATTCCTCTACATTTCAGGGTGCCTGGCACATTCTGCACAAAACACAGCCAGCCAGGGTGTAGAACATCAGCCAGAGTGTAAAACTCTTTATTTTAAAAACAGAAGAAAGGTGCCTCTTAAAAAGCACACACAACATGAACCCCTTCTACTCATTAGAAGACTCATGTAAAGAAAATGAGAGGAATGCAGCATGCAAACCTTTAAAGATTCAGAATATACAATTCATGTGGCGCACTTTATGCTAAAGTAGTATAAGTAGCGTTTCAGCCAATGTGCTAATAAAAACTCAGCCAAACAATTACTTTAAGCTTCAGATCATCTTTCTGATGGCTGCTGCTTACCGATGGCCATGAAGATCTCGTTGACATTCATGGCGGTCTTAGCGGAGGTCTCCATGAACAGCAGGCTATTGTCATCCGCATACGTCTGCGCTTCCTAGAGAGATGGGAAGTAGAAGTTATAAGTACACTTAAGCATGTCTGTTGGCTGACACGGGCACTTTCTTGTGTGCCCTTCTCTTTCTCAGTAAAATATACATGAACACATACCTGGAAATCAACAGCTCTCTTGTTGGCAAGGTCAGCCTTGTTCCCAGCCAGGGCAATAACAATGTTGGGGCTGGCCTGTCTCTGGAGCTCCTTTACCCAGTTCTTTGCTCGAGTGAAGGTGTCCTGGAATTAAATAATGGAAGGAAAAACATATTAGCACGGGGCTACATTTTGATAGTACAAATGTGCTTTTCAGTGTTAGATATAACTGATAGGTTGCATTCATGACTGTGGTGGGTTTGATGAGTGAGAATGCCTAGTTGGCATATAGAGAGGTGTGACCGCTAACGGACTGGTGCAGAGCCAACAACCTGTTTCTGTATGTGAATAAAACAAAAGAGATGGTAGTTGACTTAATCCATTTATCCTGTATCAATGGTTCCTCAGGGGAGATCATCCACTGCACCAAGTTTTTTGGTTTTGTATAAGCTTTGATTTACTGTGCACTATGGCTGCACTCCTACTTGACTAATCTTAAACGGGAATGTTCCTTTGCCAAGTGTTTTTTTTTGTTGTTGTTTTGTCCACATTATTTATGGTATCCAGGACGTAATGTGTAACTGTAATATATGCTTTTTATTACGTGCTTTTGTTTTGATTTGACTGTTTGTGAATAAAGTAAAACAATCCATAAACATGAATAGTGTGTTTACTTGGGTTAATGGTCTGTGTAAGGCTCCCTTTGAAGTCCTTTTAGAAAGGAAAACAGAACAGTACAATCATTTTTAAAGTCTTTTGCTGACAAAGGGTGTTGTAGCTTACGCTACAAATGTTTGGCTTTAAAAAAAAACAGACAAAGCTTCCGTAATAACTGTAGAAAAAAAAAACAACTAGCATTAATTACTAAATACTTAGATATAGACCAGCTGACCGTTCTGACACACAGTGGAACAGAATGCAAATATGGAAACTGCAGAGTTCAAAGCGGTTCATTCCCAAACAGCTATTGCTAAAGCCAGACATGAGTTCTGAAAACTGCTCCTGTTCAGTGAGCAAGGAATTGTGTATATGACCTTAATAGTCTGCACAAACCACCCTGAGTGTACAAAACGTGCATGTGTGTGTGTGTGTGTGTGTGTGTGTGTGTGTGTGTGTGTGTGTGTGTGTGAAGACCATTATGCTGCTTACAAAAGAGGCTCTATGCATTTCACATGCCACGCATTGCAGCACTAGAAAATCATTGCTCGTAGTTTACAGCATATCCACCTTTAAAAGACCTCATTTCTTTACAGGATCTGTTCAGAGAGCCTGGGCGCATGCTTTGCAAGAAAATAATTACCCCAACAGGACATTCTGAACATTTTCCACTATGTAAGGCTTTTGATATTGCCATTAACTTCCTGCTATCAGTTTAAGTAGAACATATTTTACTGTAGCAGAATCTAATTACAATATGACCTGTGCAATGTGACTGCATTTGCGAAATATTTCAGCCCCAAGTGTTCAAGAACACAACCAAATAAGTTATACCACGAGCTGAAATCAGTTCAGTCTTGTTGCTCAAAAATGATTCCAATTAATTTTGAATGTCCATTAAGACACACACTGGATTAGGCTACATCCCTGCCTGGGAAACATTTTTGTTCACAGCTGATGGTGAGTACATTTAATCACACAATGATACAGTTAGTGTGTTTGTGTGTGTGCTCTTACTGTGTTAGTAATGTCGTAGACTACAATGGCAGCCTGGGCTCCTCTGTAGTACATAGGGGCCAGGCTGTGGTATCGCTCCTGTCCGGCTGTGTCCCAGATCTCAAACTTTACTGTTGTATCATCCAAACAGACTGTCTGTGTGAGAAATGCCGCTGCCGAAACACAAAGAAAGAGACAGAGGGACAAAATATGGTAAATAGATTTTGCTTACGTTTAATTACATCAGGCTCAGGCACTGAACTAGCCCATTTGAAAATAAAATACATTTAAAACCATGATGTGTAAGTCACTTATGTAGTCAATGTGCTGCTTATGTCTATTGTGCTCATGTTCAATCCATTTAGGAATCAGCACAATTACAGGGCCAACACTGCTATCTGCCAGATAGCAGTGTTGGCCCTGTAATTGTGGTAAGGAAGTCACAAAGTTGTGTGTTCGATTCCTAAGACTGCTAAGCACCTCTGAGTTACCCTTGAGCATGGTAGCGTCCCCACACACACCTCCCCAGCTGCTGTGATCCTGGCTGCCCACTGCTTCACTTGGTGAATGAGTTAAATGCAGAGGAAGAATGTTGTGTTGTTCACATATGACAGAATGGTCACTTTTACTTCAGATACTGACATATCTGAATTGGAAATAACATTCATTTACATTTTTTGAAGGATTTGTACTTTGCTGGGTAATGTCAAAGGATAATGTTTTGCTTTAGTCAAGTACAGAAATAGTATTAATGAAGGGAAACAAACGACTCACACATTGTTATGAAATATATTTCCTTTTGAACTGCTAAGTAAAATGAGTCGTTCCAAACCCTTTTCTGAGGAACAACGTAAGTTGCTTGAAGAGGGTAAAACCTACAAATCACCAAAGCTGTTGCACGAATTACTGTTGAAACGAATCAAAGAATAGTCAAAATGGCAAATCCACGGCCAATCATCACCTCCAGAAAGATAAAAATGATCTAAAATGACCTGTATCTAAACATTACCGTCACATTCAGAAGTCGAAAATGAGGAAACACCAAAAGAAATTATTATACCATTTTTTGTAGTATTGCCGTTATGGCTGGGACTGTGTACTTGCAACTGCATGAATTAATATTCATGGTTCAAAGAATAAATCTGTTCCTAAACTATAAAAATATTTATTTAGCATTCAAACAATGCACAATGTAATGAAATAGGATACAATTAAATATATTCTCTCATGAAACAAGTGCATTTTAATATTCTGAACGATGCATGAACAAAGTGCATTCAGAACAACTGCTATAAAAACTGTTGAAAGATATAACCACGATCTCTGTAGGCCTGTAACAATATAGTGTATTCAAACAAAGACTGGCATAGCCCTTAAAAATGTAGTTTCTGAAATAAATCACAGGAACTGTTGGATGTAGTTCAGTTATTGTGGGCTGAAATACCTGTTTATAGGTGCCAGAAGTTGGATGACTCTATGCAATGCAGACGAACAGCAGTTATCAAAAACAACGATTACGCAACTAAATATTACTTCAGGTTGAGTTTGTAGAGAAAAATGTCGACACTGCTATTACTTTTTTTTGCTACCTGTACAAAAAAAGGACCTGAATATGGAATATATATTTCACTTTATGAACTTATTTATTTGAACAGAAATAAATATTTGTGAGGAAAGCAAGAGTGACAGTGTATTAAAAAGGACAGAGGCACCTTAAAAACTTCAGTTCCTATGCTGTACGAGTATGTTCTTCTGTAGATCTAGAGGTTATGCAGAATTTAAGCAGTTATCAGCTACTTATTATCTTATTATCAGCACTCACACACAGCAATTAACATTAGTATTGTTTTTTTTTTAGCAACTTCTCTTAGCTGTTGAATCAGCCCTGGTTGCTTGTTGCCAGCCCTGGTAAACTAAGTGGGCTGGGCTTAACCGTATCCGATGAGTACTATCTGTGGGAAGTGTTACATAGGTGCTGTAGACACACATTTTACTGCAGCTTATGGAAAAGATGATAAATAGAAATGCTTGGGGGGAAATAAAAGTTGGAAAGCTGAGTGAGTTGTCAACCCTGCTTAAGCAATGAGTCCTGAGTCAGCAGGTCTGCTCACATGACCAGAGCTCAGGGACATTTAACCACAGCAATGAGCTCTGCAACCTCTGACCCACCTGCTGACAGAATTGAAAAATGCAGGGAAGAAAAAGTAAGTTGGAAGAGAAAAATTGCTGACCCTTTCCGTACTCCCAAGCTGATGCAAGCATGTGGCATCCTGGAGTTTTTTCTCTCTCACCCTGTCTCTGTCTCTATCGCCCCCCTCCATTTCAAGGCAGATGAACTGAGTGGACACAACCCTCGTCAGTGATAGACAACTCTTCTTTACATAGACACAAACTAGCCAGAACCAACACAGGCCTGAAGCAGCTTTTAGGACAGATCACTTTAATCTTTAAAAGATGGTCAGTGTACTCCAAATAAGTCATCAAAGATGGCTTCATTCAGGATCACCCATCCCCACCCCACACAAACCCCAAAGACACACACATAGGCACGCATGCGTGCGCACAGTTCCAGGAAATCCCATTGTCGGCATGCTTCCTCTTCTCTCTGCAGAGGCTGAGTAACTGCTTCCTGTCAGCTCCCTAGGAAAACGTCAGCCCATTCTCCAGTGACATCAAACCAGTAAACAGCTTTCACAACTGTGGGGCGTTTAAGCTTCTTCCTGAAGCTAAAGCTTCTGCTTTAAACACAAATGTATAATTGCTGTCTTCACTGTTTTCCATTTGAAAAGGCCAACTGCCCTTGTAGTAGTGAAGGTCGAACAACTACTGATTTATACCCATTGGCTAGTAAGTAAAAAAAGTAGTTACTGTGTTCCAGGGGTTGGCCAAAAGTATTTTTTAGGATATTTCTGTTCTGACATTCTGTTCACTAAGTTACATGCATCATATAATGTAAACTGCAAGCTAAAATCACCACACATTTAACCTGTACTGAGTGTGGGCAGTTCTGTACAATATATAGAACTATAAGTGAAATGTGCAATGAAATACACCGATTAAACACATATAGGTAAACCCACCTTGTGTCTAAACTCATTGTCCAATTTATAAACTTCACTTACCATAAAGTTTCATTTTGTAGTTAACATACTGTAATATATTTCTGCATCATTTGCTAGCCTCCTTTACCCTTTTCAATCTTACCACTGATGAGGACTAGAGGATGACTTGCACAAACTGCGCAGATGAACTGCCACCAGTATCCTTACCTGCATCGTCTAATGTAAACTGCATGATAAAATAACCACACTTTTCAGTGTCTATTCAGTTCTGTCCATCACTTTCAATCTGGTGGGAAAAATAAACCTGAATCATAGCAGCAAGCACAACATTTCTGCACAGCGAATCATTCCTTTCAGGAATAAGAATACTGGTGATGTTCCTAATAAATACTTAATAACATTTTTGCTGTATTCTGAATAGTATTTTGTAAACCACAAACACCCTTTCAGTGCAAAAGTATAATATTGGTAGCCTCTCCAAGAAATGCTTCTAACATCTTGGTACCATCAGATGTATTGTGGTGTCTGGGCAGCATGAGGGGGACCCTACACTATATAAGGCAGGTGGTTTTACTATGGCTTATTAATGTACATCTGGATACCGACAGGGCACTGTATGTACTTCCCACTCACTGGAACCACTGGCCTTACCACACACCTTAAAGGCTTAAATTGCTCCCAGCAAACCTTACATTTGCTAATTATTCTGGATGCTCAAGCAGATAGTCTTCCATGTGGACTAAATCCGTCATCTCTCAACTGTGGGTAAACTATAGCCTCTAACACATGCACGTTTTTACAAGAATTTTATGGCAAAATTCCACAAATACTGATGCAGTAATCTCACAGGAAAAAAACTCTTGCAATTTCCAATTAATTATCTGGAGTGCTCACATGTGAACAGAGGCCAATACACTACAGGCAAAGAGGATAATGGTTAAATTCCTCAATCATCCTACAACACATTAACACCTTTTGTGGAAGTTAAAGTGCAAAAGGAGGAAAGCCTAAGGTCAATGAAAAAGAACAGGAAAAATGTCTTGAGAGCAATGTCATACAGAAATGTAACCGCTAACGGCTATTTAAGTAAAGGACGTCACATCTTGTGAAAAATGGCAAGTTCAAATGTGTGCAACCGAGTAAAATTGAATTTGAAGGTTGGTTCAGAACATTAACAAGATTAATGCAATGTCAGTATTCTGGGTTTAGAACAGGGGTCACTAACCTTTTTGAAACTTAGAGCTACTTCATGGGTGCTGAGCCATATGAAGGACTTATATTGACACTCATCAGCTACAGAGAACACATTAGTGCAATCTAAAATGACAACTACTGACTGTAGTCCACTTGGTTCTATGTGTTATTAGTCCTCACTAACCCATTCATCAACAGTCAGGAATGTTTTTTTTTAATACTGTGTCCACTCACTTACTTATTACATACAAAATACATGCTGATCCACCTTCCACATGTAAGGATACCGTTGGCAGTTCATCTAGCCCTTCATCAGTGGTAAGACTGAAAAGGGTATAAGAGGCTACCAAATGATGTAAAAATTAATTACAGTATGGTATTGTAACTACAAAATGATCCTTTATGGTAAGTGAAGTTTATAAAAAGGACAATGAGTTTAGATAGGTAGATTTACCTATATAAGTGTGCAGTCAGTGTATTTCATTGCGCAATAGCCTTGCATGCAGTATTTATTAAACCGCAGGCACTAATCAAGTAACTGTCAATATTCAATATTTTCAGTACGAACTCAGACAGGCCACACTGTGGCATAGATATAATGATCAGTGTCAGTCAGCTACCACTGTTTCTTCAAAAATGTTTAGCATATGATTATTAAATGCTAATTATACCAATCATCATGCGATATATACCTAGCTTCATCACAAAAACTGTACATGCTAGGGAAAACTAAACATAGATATGAAATCAGGGGCAGTGTGCACATGTGCACTCACACACAAATGCTCATAAAGGAAGGCCTTGCACTTTCTTTTTAGGAAAATAATGCTATTTATATGCTGCAATATCATATTTCACATCTTTCTTGTGTGCATGTTAGGCTTACGCTGTAGATTTAACACATAATAGAGTCATAAATCTGTAGTGTGATACTGACTTGCACAAAGCATTGTTTGTTTGTTTGTTTGTTTGTTAGTAAATTGTGTGGTAAGAGAAAACTGTGTGGTAAAGCAATCTGACCAGATGTTCCTTGTAAGTCTGATGTGTATGTGAAGTAGACTTGTAGTCAAGACCGCCTAGACCAAGACCAAGACACTACCAAGACCAGAGGGTATCGAGACCAATACAAGACCAAGACTAAGACCAAGACAGACCGAGTCAAGACCAAGACAAAGTCGAGAC
>JBBPDH010000027.1:5692131-5704254 GCA_037974565.1 Clupeocharax schoutedeni
GGTGAGATACAGTGAGGTAGGGAGGTAGGTGAGATACAGTGAGGCAGAAAGGCAGGTGAGATACAGTGAGGTAGGGATGTAGGTGAGATACAGTGAGGCAGGGAGGTAGGTGAGATACTGTGAGGTGGAAAGGCAGGTGAGATACAGTGATGTAGGGAGGTAGGTGAGATACAGTGAGGTAGGGAGTTACGTGAGATACAGTGATGTAGGGAGGTAGGTGAGATACAATGAGGTAGGGATGTAGGTGAGATACAGTGAGGTAGGGAGGTAGGTGAGATACAGTGAGGTAGGGAGGTAGGTGAGATACAGTGAGGCAGAAAGGCAGGTGAGATACAGTGAGGTAGGGAAACCAGGAGGCTGCAGCTCTGTGCATTGCTGGGGAAGCGAGGCCTCTGAAATGACCTCTACTATACCAAAGTGTTTTAGCTCATTTGCTTTCTCATGACCCGTGAGCTCTTTCCCCGGGAGAATCACTCACCGTCACTCACTGTGCAGTTAGCGCCTAAGTGAAAGTCATGCGCTACTTTCTAACAGGAGCACACTCAGCTCCATGTCCTGCAGAGTAGAGGAGAACTGAGCTCTAAACTTTACAGGAGGGCAAGTGAGAACTTGCTCCACAATAATGTCGCTCTCTGTCTCTCTGTGGCCCTGAACACCAGTCTGCTAACACACAGAGGAACTGTCTAACACACAGCCATAAAACCAGTGACCTTCATCAAAGAGCTGCAGAGCATTCACAAGCAAGAGCGAGGAGAGCGGCATCCTCTGGAGAGGAATGAAGAAGCATGTCAGAGCCAGGGTGTAGCTTACGTTCCCATGACACCAGCACACACTCTCATTATGGATCTGGAATATTAGTCCGGAAAAGGCGAGTGTGTGTGTTTGTCTTGCCTAGCATTTGTGTTTGCTTTTTCAGAGTAAGTCCTGCAAAAGCTCATTCTAATTTAACTCTAGTTTTACAAAACCAACATGCCTCATATGTGCAAACCTGAAAAGGCAAAACTGAAGTTAGGCAAAAAGTTTGACTTAGGAAATTAATATCACATATAGATCTTTTCACATCCAACAGAAACTTCACCAGAGAAAAAAAAATCCATTCTCAATCTATAATGAATGTAATCTTGGATTATTGTCATTTCATGATAACAATGAAAAGAAAATATTTTTTCTTTCATTTCATGCAAATATGTGACAGTGGACCACAGAGAATACGCATTGTATTAATGTGATGCTTTTAAAGAAAGCTACATTTAAATGTAGTTACTGTTTATTTGCTGAATTTAACATACTGCATAACATCTAAATAAACAATACAATTCATCTTTTCAAAATACATTCATTTATAGATACTTTTAAGTGTACATACAGTACATCTGGACTATAATTTATGACCTGTGCTTGTGTCCGCCCGTGTGTCAAATCTCTCATTTCTAGAAAGAGGAAGCGTGTGTTTATGTGTCGTGACTGTGCTTTGGGGTGTGTGTGTGTGTGTGTGTGTATGTGTGTAAGCCCCAGACACAGGAAACTTGGCCTGTGAATCCAGCCAAGCAGCATCTGCCAACCTTACTCTCTCTCTCTCTCTCTCTCTCACACACACACACACACACACACACACCCCCCAACATAAAGCTGTGATATTCTCACACCCTTGGCCAAGCCTCAACTGCTGCTCTGGCCTGGAGGGCTGGAGGAATCACAAATTGCGGTGTACGGTACGTAAATTTGTCTGTGTGCTTTACTCCTCACTAAAATTCCCAAATGATTGTGAGGTCGATTCCTGGCAAAGCCATAACCTCCCTCTCCCAGGCGAGCAGGATGGCCTCCTCTCTCCCACAATCACTCAGTGTGATGAGGGCCAGAGTGGATGTCTGTGAGCTGTCGTAACAGAATTGGCAGTTAGCGTTCTGAGCTGAGCAGCAGTTTGAAAGAATGTTGGAGCCTCAGATGACTCAGGGAAAGTATCTGGGTAGGATACCTGCCCCTGGATCAAAAGATCATGAGTTCGAATTCTACCTTGAGCAAGACATTTAAAACTTCCTGAGCAAGACAAATCATCCTAAATTGCTCCAGGGAGACCGTACCCTGTAGTTAGGGAATGGAATAAATGTAAATATCTGCTAGTCTTCATTCTCCCTGGTAGCATCACGTGTTTGGCGCCAGTCTGAATTGGACTGGGGGGACACTGGGGGAGGGGGGGGACTTCAGTAAGTCAAGCAAATTGTGTGATCAGTCACACGTGTATTACCTCCACCCCGTTTGTGTGAGATTGTCCAACATTTTGTCTGGTCCTCCCTTTAATGTGCATGTATGAGCCAGAAAAACACTGCTTGCACTTTTGCATAAACCACATTTCGTTTTTTAAAAGAATGTATACTGTACATTCGTACATCTGATCTTGTTTCAGCTGTTTGGGTAGCATGACATGACTTTTTTCATGTCTGATACCGATAATACCTTAAATATCTGCCAGTATTGATAATGCCCCCCACCTTTTTACAAGTTCATAATACATTTTCTTGGATGCTCTCAGAGTCCGAAACGCTTCCTACTTCCTCCACAGTGTGCTATGTAAGCTATGAAATTCCAGTATCTACAACCCCATTATGCACAATTCGTCCATTATGGAATTCTGCACACATAGTTGAATCGGTCATGGCTCTTTGATGACACATTGATGTTTTGGGTCCTCAACTGTTTAACACTCTTTACAGCATGTTACCCAAAACGAGAACTTTATTCCATGTTCTGCTTAACCCGTAGTTAGTAATCAGGACCGCATACACATCTGACTCTCTAGTGTCTTGGAAACAGGTCTTCGAAACTCAGTCAACTCAAGCTTAGTGTAATTAAAAGCTTAGCAGGCACAAGTTCTTTGCAGATATTCCAGGCTGATACTGGTGGGAGAGTCGGACAAGTGCTTAGATCACGACTACCACCCAGAACTTCTGTGCCATTTCTGGAGCTTTTTTTGCAGTACCACACATGTTGAGAGCTTTCTGACAAAACAAGAAACAGGTGAAAGAGCCGCACTTCTCTGGAGAGGAAGAGACGAGCCTCACGTCAAACATTTTGACAGATACAGACACATTGATGTCAACCAATGCAGCTTCATGGTACATAATATTTTTTCAGGTTTTGGAGATATTTGTCTGTATCATGCTGGGATGCTGGAAATACAGTCTGACGCAGTTACCCCACTTCACATCAATAATTCTGAGTTTGCCGTTGAGTGCCCAAAGTGTCGGTTACCGCTGTTTTATTGTCAGCCCCTCATTTACAGTGACTAAACGAGAGAGTGAGAAACAAATGAACTTCTGATTTTGGGGTTGGAGTTCTTGGCCAGGTGTGATACCTCTAGTTTATGCTACACGTGTACGACATATAATGTATGGCGATTTTATCACTTGTTAATGTCATCAGTTTGTTTATGTTTATGGTTGTTTATTTTCAGGAATTTTTATTTTATGATTACAAAGCCGGATTTCCTGTTCAGGCGCTCTCTCACAGCTGTGTGTTGACTTCTGTCTTCCTTGGTGATTTCATATTTTGACGCTTTAACATCAAATATATAAATGTCAAAAAGGTGCTCTAGAATTCTGTTGGGATTGAAATGGTTCGACAAGAAACAATAATGACTTGCGTGTCAGATCAATTAGTGGATTAGTCCATTTCCAGGATAATCTATAGTGACAGCCCAAGAGCTAAGCCACAGATGAAAAAGTGTTGGCGGCAGAAGCTTTAGCCTCTATGTGCTTGAACCATGTACTGAGCACTAGGGATGGGAAGCGCCACGAATGATACAATCATGAAATCACTATCAAGATACAATAATATTATGATTCTTTACATTTCATGATAAAGCAAGTATTGCCATTCAATTCTGGAATAGACTACTGACTTAATTCACTGAATTTCCATTGAATTCCTCATCTCCATCAGTAAAATGAATAAGCAACATTTGGCCTCCAAACATACCTTGTCTGATCAACTATAACTGAGGTAAGTGGAGAATTTTGTGGAGAATAGCTAGGTTAGCTACAGCCATGAATGCTGCTTCAGGTTTCCTCTAGTTTTAATTTTAATGTTGTGAGCATCAGTCTAAACTGTGTGATGAGTGAAAGAGATGTAGCCATCAGGTGTGATTATTTTGTCACTTGTGGTCTGCTCATTCCGCTCTGTGTCCAGCAGAGGGGTGTGTGAGTGAGTTCTGGTCCATGGGCCTGGCCAGTGGTCCTTCACACTCCTGACCTCTCTAAGATGTGTGGCTGAGCCTTAAAGAAGATTCCCTCTCTTCCTCTCTCTCTCTCTCACACACACACACACACACACACACACACACACACACACACACACACGTCAGTGGGGTGTGAGTTAGATTAACGGTTTGTTTAAACTTAACAGCAGAGTAAATGTGCACTGGGACATCTGCTGGCTCATAGCATATGGAGACACACACACACACACACACACACACACACATACATACACATTCTCTCATATATAATGCACTTTCCCCCATTTTTTCGCCCTTACATGAGGCTTTTCCCCTGCAGTTCAATGGCTTTTCACATCATGGTTCAAATCCCATGATTAACTCATGAACACTCTCTCTCTCTCTCTCTCTCTCTCACACACACAAACACACACACACTCAATCAGAGAGCACGGGGAAATGCTGCTTCCATAATATATTTGGATTTGGATATTTGGATAAATTCCATAAATATTTGGAAAAGACACTTTCTGAGTGTGTGTGTGTTTGTGGTTTGTCAGAACCAATCACCATATTTGCTTGTATTGGCAATCCTTCTGACTAAAGCCAGCGAACATTACAAAGGAAGGCTTTTCATTCTGTTATTGATCTACTGATTGATATCGATGAAGACAAAACACTACAAACAGCAATGATGTCATTGAATGTTTGGTCCTGTCAATCAGCATTTGTCAGTCAATTTTTTGAAACATTTACACTTAAATTATAATCAGAAACATGCCTCCATTTACCAGAAATGTTCAGATTTAAGTAGATGATGCCTGATTTGTAGATGATGTCTCACATTTAAATGCCATTTTCTTTGCAATACCAGTCCTAAAAAATACGGTAATCATCTGGTGAATATTCTCTCTGATGCATATTATTTTAAGAAAGAACCTTTTCGCTTGTAGTGTCTCTTCATAAGACGTATTTGCAAAAATAAAATATTTAAGAAAGTACAAGAGGGAAAAAAATGACTTTTTTTTTTTTTTTTAGATTCCAGGGTTTCTTTGGCTTTTAATCAGATGTCCAGTGGCTTGGTGTCCTCTGTGAACTGATGAAACCCACATCACTAAATTATATAAAAAAAAACAACAAATAGTTAATAAGACCATCTTCTTGTCTTACATGTATATTTACCTTGTTTTCAGCTCGTGGAAGTAACATGTTACTGCCGCCAGAAGGTAGTGGCAACCACCTAAAGGCCGTTTGCCAAAAGAAGAAGAAGACTAAAAGGGGCTTTTACCAGATTAAATGTGTGGTGCATAATTTGATACTATTACATCCCTTAAGTATATCCTTAATGTCACAACAAAAACAATTTTTTATTGAGTCCTTTTGAATCTTAGTGATAAAATAATGTCCCAGACCAGTAGAACACAAATGTTATATTATGGGATCATTTAATATATGCCACCTACAGACAAAAATGATGGCAGGACTGTGCTTGTGCCTCCACATCTTTTGCCTAGTGCCTATGCAGCATCATTAGACAGGCCAACACGCTTGAAGAAGAACACTAGCTGCTATATCTGTTTCAACAGTCCTATACAAAGTGATGGGGAAAGAGGGAGGGCCATTGTCCCCAGAGAGAGGAGGGCCTATTGTCCTCGGATGGCTGTGGCACCACTGGGGCTGGAACTTGCAGTTTCCTGATGATAAGGCTAATGCTCTTCATTTCTCAGGGGATAACATATGCCAGCAAATTACTAAGCACATTATCTAGAACATGCTGTGGGTGAAGTGCTTCCTTTAGTGCTGCCACAGAATCACTTACAACTATAGGGCCCTGTTCCATCAATCAAGAGATAAATAAGAGTGATGGAGAAATTAGCATAGTTTATTAGATGAAGACAACCTAAATAGCACCTAACACTGATTGGTGTTAAATGTACTGTTAGAATGTAATCATGACCCAGGAGTTGGGGCATGCAGCTATAAAAGTGAGAACTGGGGCGGGATTGTCCCCAGAAAATAGTTAATGCTAAATCACTGGAAGATGAGTCTGACCTCCATTAATGCCATAACCATCTGTTGAGTCCAAGGGTGCATCATTGGCTTTGCTCTCTTTAATTTGGTGGGATGGCCCTCCCTCTTCCCCATCACTCAGTGTAATGCTAGTCTGGGTGGGTGTCTGTTATCTGACTCATCAGATTTGATGGTTGGTGCTTTGCATGTCTGATATGAATGGAGTGCTAACCTTCAAAATTCCAGCTTGGTTGGGCGACACCTAACGCACAAATCTTTACACTGCAATGCAGAACTCCAAACTATAAACAGCTCACTACAGCAAACTCTGAATTATTTAAGACACACTACTTACAGTTAAACAGTGAGAGGATAAAAAGACAAGACAAATGTGCTGTAATATCATATCAATATTGTCCAGGTTTTTCAGCAGAAAACACTGTTATAAATCCTAAATCCTCAGTTAACTGAGTCACTTCTCTACCATTTCTGTGGTCTACGGTCCTTTTTATTGCCTGCTTTATATGTCAGTCAGTGGTGTCAAGTTACGTCATAGGCAATGCCCTCAAACTAATAATGACCTGACTGATCTTTAGCATCCGAACCAGACAGCATTCCTGTCTATTTCTGCAGCCAGTTCTGCTGTACTGAAGCCTGGCTCTGTGGGACTAGCAGAGCAAAAAGCAAAAGTAGATCTTTCAGCAACGAAAAGCCAATGTCTTGCCTGTTCAGAAAGTTCATCTTATCCCAGTAACCCTCCAAGAAAGCTCTAAGCGTTAAGTGTTCACATTTGCCACAGAGCTTAGAGAAAAATAACAAAAAAGGAGGCCCAGTGGAGAGAACAGTGCAGGAAAAGTTTCATGAGACCACATGTTTTCTCTTTCTAATTAGCTACCAGGACATCCCTTGAGGTCTGAGTGTTCTTAAATTAAGACTGCGTGAGATTTCAGTTGAGGAAGACTTGCATTTCAGTACAATCTTCACATACAATGATGCTAAATCAGAGTCATACAGTCAAGTAAGCCGGATATTTTTTCAACCAAAGAGTGTATAGTATAGCAACTAAGGCAGACCCAGAACACTCTGGACTTGGAC
Organism: Clupeocharax schoutedeni; assembly: GCA_037974565.1. Taxonomy (NCBI): domain Eukaryota; kingdom Metazoa; phylum Chordata; class Actinopteri; order Characiformes; family Alestidae; genus Clupeocharax; species Clupeocharax schoutedeni. The sequence continues at coordinate 5,699,450 of JBBPDH010000027.1, forward strand.
TGCCTAATTTCAGCGATTATTTTAAAGTAAGGCTTCCCCAGAGATTGTAATGCACAGTCGACAGTATCAACAGGACAGCGAAGCACAAAAAATAAACTGTCTGGTTTAAAACCACCTACAACTCTACTCCAGACCCAGGTTGGATGCTTTTGTTTGTTTTCCACTGAAAAACAGAACCTTGACTGTAGACAGGGTTCTCTGGTCCATGTGTTGGGATCACATGGCTTCTTTCTAAACGCTAGTGTTAACAGTAAATATAAGAGAAGCAGCAATGGGGGAATTTCACGTTTTTTAAACTTGTTTAATTTGCGCAATGCAACCTTCTGGTCATGTATGATTGGCAAAGGAATTTTTAAATCTGTGGTCATAGCTGGTGAACACCTACCAGGTTGCAGGCTCATGCGGGTGGGCGAATTTGGACAGCCATTAGCTGGTTGTGAAAGAGGGCAAGCAGTTATAGCGGCAAAATGATATGCAAAATGAACCAAATGCATGATTGTAAGAATATCTGCTTCATAGTTTAATTAGCTAATAGTGTTGACACAGATTAGAAGTCAAGTATCACTTGACACAATGCTCATTGTTTGGAGGCACATGCTATTTCTTAGGTTTTATTTGCTGGGAATCACGTAAAATATTACTTCTCTTACATTCAAACGATCCCCACCAGGCATGTGATTTTCAAAGGCTAAATGTGGGCAGGAGGTTTTTAGCCCAAAAAACATGGGTGCAGACCAGCATGACATGTGGTTAAAGCTGATGGGTGTGGGTCCAAACAACACTAGGACATAATGTGGGCACTAATAATCACACCTGTGCAGGGTAACCAAACGGATGTCCTCTAGCACAGTGGTCATGTGATCATGAATGCCCCAGTGGAAAAACACCTTTGGCATCACCATAAGCCATAATGATTTTTACTCTGATTAGATTGTACTTTTTCACTTGGATGGTTTCTTTTATTGTTTTCTTTTTGTGAGATGTAAATATTAAGTAATTATGCCAACAAAGCACTTCCTTCAGAGAGCAAAGCACCACATTAGAGCAGGGGTAGTCACAGTCAAGCTTTTTGTTTCTCTTGGCTTCCAGGGCATCACTCAAACCACTAATGAGGGTTTGTCCTCTTGTATAACCCAGTTTGCATAATGCAATTTGAGGTGCCTGTTATATCGGATCCATAAAAAGCCCTCTCCTATTAAAGGCCCAATCATGAATGGCTAAATATGAACAAAGGTCACCCCTGGTCAACTTCTGTAAAAATAATTACTAGAGTCTGATGTTACCCATTTGTATTACTCAAACACCCAGGTATTCAAAAACTACCCAAAAACATATTGGAAGAACCAAATAATTTAAAATAGGTACCAGATAATTTAAAATAGGTTGCAGTTCCTGAAGATTCCACAGAAAAAGTAAATGAGTATTAAAGAATATTGTCATGCATAGCAAAGATTTACGTTCAGGCAGAATGATGGTAGTTGAGCAGAAACTGGCAACACTTTTTAAAAACACTGCTCTGTGGCAAATGTGTGAACTATTTTCATCATCAAGCATTGCTTTATATTCTGAGTTGGCCTTACCTGTACATTTTCCCGCAAGTCTGTTGCCTCTCTTATTGGTTGCGTGGAAGCCCTGAACAGTTCATCCACCACTTTGATTCCAGTGGTCTTGGTTGAAGTGTATTCCCTAGCCTTGCGCCCCTTTCTCACAGAAAGACCCCTCTTGTGAGCTTTGCCGCCACCACGTCTATTCGTAATAGCCACGTGAACGAATAGTGTGGTGTTAGGCAAGAACTCCCCTGTAAGTGACTGCAGTGGTACATGCCGGTAACCAGGCTGCAGGCACTCAAAGGGGATGGTGTACTGGCCAATGAACTCATCGCCGATGTAGTCATCATCAAGGACCACAAAACGCAAAACTGCCAGTTCAGGGAGATTGATTTGGAACTCAAAGCTCTCATCAAAGATGGGATTGTCACCGTTCTGTGACACAGTCTTTGTGCGCTGTTCAGCACAATCTGCAGGGATCCCATGGATCTCCACATAAATGTATGGCTCAACTACATCACCTTTGGCTGCTGAGCCTCTTGGTTTTGGCAGGTTTTGGCCACTGATCACCTTGATGTGCAGTAGCTGGGCAGACACACCAGGTAATGAGTCACGAGCGTTGGCACTGAAGTACGATACTTCCTCACGCATTATGGCAGGACGAAGCACGTAACCACAGTTGCCATTTTGCCTGAACCAGCCCAGGTTGAGGTCCATCATCAATCCTGGGGTCTGGTAATTCATGGCCACAATCTGACAACCACATTTCCAGAAGTCTTGTGGGTTCATATTGCTGGCATCGATACGCATGGGTGTCGGGTATATCCGTGACAGGAATCGCTTGTTATAGCAGACAAAGTCTTCAGGGAACTCATTAGCAAAACGGTTAGCATCCACCTCATTAAAAGAACATATTTCCCAGTGCTTCTGTTCCCTCTTGGATGATTCAAAGTCTCTGAACTGAACAGATTTGCAAAGTGTAACAAGGTCAGACAGTTCCTTGCAAAGACGGAGCCTCTTACAGCCAATGCCATTCAGCTGGTCCTTCTCATCTGCACCAACCACGCGGCGTGACATTTCGAGCCCTTCCTCCTCATCTGTCACCTCTCCCTCAGAATCTTGTGTGTCAGGTGGGAGACACTTCCCTTTCAGAAGGATTTTGCCTTTCAGCTTCTCAGGTGAAGGAAGGTAGTGTTCATCTGGACTGGGAGGTTCTGTGTGGAGTCTGTCCCCCAGGATCTTCTTCATGTGCTGGGCCATGACCCTCTGTTGTGGGACGCTGCAGTGAGTTACCAGGCACAGGATCAGAGGATACTCAGAGCTCTCAAAGGCATACTGGTTTATGACGTCGAGGACTTTGGAAAAGGCCAGCTGGGAGGCGACTGAACTGCCTACGTAGACCACAGGCTCACAGTCAGGCCCATCCCACACCACCACCTCCAGGCTTCGGCAGCCCATACGCAGGGCACGGACATAGCTGCTGATGTCTGAGGAACCCCAGTAGTGGTCCTCCAGCAGGGAGGCATTGTGCGATGAGTTGATGTAATAGTGAGACAGGGGCTGTGTCATGTCCTGACAAACACGCTTGTGCTGTGGATCAAAAATGTGGCACTCGGATGACAGGAGGTAGTGTGTGAAACCATCAATGGACAAGTAACCGCGGTCTCGACCTTCCACTGAAGGCTCATACTTGCGCACGATTTCACGACACATATCCTCTGTCACACCTTCAACTCCCTGCTCAACTTCCACAAAGAGCATCAAGTCCTTAGAATCCAGATACTCCTTGTTGCTGGAAAACTGCACCAAAAGGAAAAATATTTCAGATCTTGTACACAATTCGCAATATACCTCTACGAACGTGTCCAAGTCAATGCCTTCACCATAGCAATCTTTGGCTTTCTGAAGTTCTTTGAACTTCAACTCAATGCGGGACTCTCTCATGCCTGGATTAAGTCCCTTGATGATCTGTGTGGCACGGAACAGGTCTATGTGCCCCTGCCTCTCAATGTCAGCCAGCTCAAAAACTGAGCCAATCCAGGACGTCCTTACGCTCGGCTGATTGGGCTCAGCCACACCAACCATGTGTCGTCCGTACGAGACTAAGTAGCGCAGTCCCATCACCCAGGTGCTGACCACATCCGCTGTGCTTGCCACTAAATCCAGAGACTCATAGTTGTCTCCGTAAATGATTGAGAATGCACACTCATCAGGAAACTGATCAGACAGGCCATTGCTGCGTAGGACAGGGGTCTTCTTCCCTAACCGCACCTCTTTGATGGTCTTGATCTCTAACTTAGCCTTTTCTGAGTCCTTTTTTGAAGGTTCCCAGCGGAGCCAACGCAAGTCTGGATCCAGTAGGAAGTAGCGGTTGTACATGCGGGAGTTGGAGCGAACCTTTTTCATCTCACATCCCTCCAACATGAAGGCCATGCAAGCAGCGGTGCTGTTCATCTTGCGGTCACTTGGCATGGAACTGAATGAGACCGTCTTCTTTTTCACCTGCCGTTGCTTGTTACTGTTCTGCAGAGAGAGCAAAACAGGTGTGGTCAGTAAAACACGAATAGATGAAAATGTACATATATCAAACAGATTACATAATGATTGCTATGTAATTAACAATAGACCAGATAATAAAATAGTCATATGTCTTGACCCACCCCTTCTGCTTCCAAAGACCCAAACTTCCTTGCGTTTTTTAAATGTAGTCTTGAGGACTAGTTATTTCAGGTTGTAATTATCACTCCAGTCCCTGTACCTGACCAGTTACCGGTTTTGTGTGTTAAGCCACACAGTGACCTACATATAAATCATTAAATCACATAAATCATTAAGTCATGAACCAGTGAATAAAGATGGTTACAGATTATTCAGGACTGTGATCAGTGTATGAGATATACTGAATGTTGAGTGGTTGAAACATCTAGGCACTTCACAGTTAAAACTTTTGTTTTAATTGATTTATTTAAACCAATAAATACACCAAGGACAGTTTGACATTCATAAAATAGTTGTTTTACACGAATAATGTGGTTCACAACTAAATATAAAGAAGGTGTGTCTCAAGGTTTTTGCACAGTACTGCACAGAACATATGGCAACTATGGCAACATTTCAAACAAGAAGTTTTTAAAGTGAAAAAAAAAAAGTGAAAAAAAAGAGAAAGTGACCATTTTGTCATTGAATACACCACAGCACACAGTGTGAACAGCACGAAATTCTTCCTCTGCATTTAACCCATTCACCAAGTGAAGCAGG
>JBBPDH010000027.1:5704354-5715678 GCA_037974565.1 Clupeocharax schoutedeni
TGTATGTATGTGCGATTAAATGCGATTAATTAGATTAATTAATCGCCACACCATGTAATTAATTAGATCAAAAATTTAAATCGCTTGACAGCACTAAATAGAATATAATACATAAATATAAATAGAATAGAATACACATGTTGAACCGATTTATTGACTATTAAACAGCAGAAAAAAGCGGAATTGTATGAAATGTATGCTGAAATTTAAGATTTCATTACATATCGCCTGAAGCATCATGACCACTGAACCGCATCAGTCTGATCAGGAAATGATCCCTGTGTTATTGGTCATCCTTTAGGCTTACAATGCTTTTCCATTACAATAGTGTTTTGCTATTTTGCCCAGGGGGCAAATGAAGAATGCATGAGCAACTACAGGTGGACGTGTGCAGACACTTCTCTGAGGACATGCTGACACACACAACACATAAATGCACACACACATAAAAGTGTTATGAGAGGCAGAGCTGAGCTGATGCATTTTCCTGAGTCAGAAATAAATACCTAAATCACTTCTGACCACCAATGCTGTGTATGTGTGCGCGCGTTTGTGTGTGTGTGTCACCACAAGCTGAGCTCCACATTGACAACTGAGGCACGCTCCCTATACCCAGTGCTTTCTCCGTATTGCATTGAACTTTCCAGGTATTGGCTTTTTGTGAATCAGGTTGTGTTTGAGTGTTTGTGTGTGTGTGTGTGTGCGCTCGTGTGTGTGCGTGTGTGTCCTTCTCTCTTGCTCTCTATCACAGCTGCAGATTGAATGAACAGGCAAACCATGGTGCTATTTCCATCACTCTATAGCCAGAGCCTGCACACAGACAAAGACACACACGCACACACACAGAAGCTGTATTGCCATTTCTGCCACCTGTGCCATGTTTGCCAGTGCAGGACTGGCACCATCTGTGACCCTGCAGGCACTGGCAGTGATCTGGTAAGCTGGCACTGGAGCTGGGCAGTAAATTGATGTATATCGTTGTCATGAGAAATAACAACAATATGTCACTTTTCTAAACATATCGGCATTATCATCAGGAAAAAACTGACCAACCGCATGTTTTGTGACATACTTAGTCCTGGTTAATGTGATCTAGAGTGGCGCTTGGCTCCAGGAGCTCAAATGCCAGTTTCGGCAAGGCTAGTACCCACTGCACCAATCTACAAAAACTCGTTTGGTCCACCAAGTCGACACATTTTTTGCACCAACCCCCTACTCCCAGTCGAGTCAGTCATCACCTGACCTAATGCAAATACATGTTTAAAGCCATTACCTGCGAATACCAATCAATATCAAGCCCACAAAAATTCCCAACTACCCATTCGACCCCCGCAAAGTCGCGGTTTTGAGTTTGCAGCCTCAGTCATTGGGGGAATTTACCTTAGAACATGACTAATGATTTTACATGGATGCCTCCCGCAAATTCACGAACACAGCAGGTATCGTCCAAATTTGTTTTGTTGTTGCTTTTTCATGGCAATATATCTGACCCTATCTGCCGTAATGAAACTCTCAAAGTTTCATCATAGAAATAATTGCGATGTATGTATGTACTTAATGGCTATTTAATCTTGAGAGTTGTAGCTCTCAAATCTTACAAAAGAATGTCCAAAATAAGTGCTGTTTTCGCCTCCCCTCTGAAACGTCACAATCTCAGCTGTCCAAGTATGGTGTTAAAACGTCAATCCCTGATCTTTTTAAACCTATCAAAACGCTTAAATCATGTACACAAAACCTTTTTTAGTTTCCAATAGGAAGCCCGGTCTTCACTGCCTTGTGCCCGCCCACCCCTCGGCAGATTAGCAGTGTTCTGTGTAGCCTAATGCTATCGTTTTTTTTCAGAATATATCTCCTCACAAAGATCGGGTTTAACATTTGTATTTTGGGTTGACATCATCGAAGTTGTTTAGAGTGAAGTGTGTGGTGTTGCTGTGTATTACTGTTTGGTATAATGTCATTGTCAGAATAATGTAAAATAGCTAAAGCTTATACTCAGTGGACTTCCACAATTTGCGCTCTGCTGCTGGCCAGCAAGACTGAATCAAGTTGGTCAATTAGTTCTTTGGCTCTAGTGATGTGACTTCATTCTGATTTAATGTATTTTTCTAAGTATCTAAAAGCCTGTAGTAAAATTTTGTTGTTGAATACTGGGTGCATCTCTTTGAAAACTGACAAAAACTTTAAAAGCGATTTTCAGTTTCAAAATGGTGCTGTGCTACCATAATTCAAACGGCTGTTTAAGATACAGCATTGACCAAGATATCATTTTAAAGCTTATTTTCTCATCTTTCAATTATCCCAAACCTATATGAATTTTGGGTCACTGTGACTCATTTTGCCAGATCAGGTCACACATAACTGTTCATGGATTTTAGTGCTAAAAAAATACAATTTACTCATTTTGTAACATATAAAATTTAACTTTATACATGTTTTAATATTTTTAGATGTGTCTTGGGGTGGAGAAATACTGCAGTACTCAGAGGTGTTATTCATGCAATCCAAGTTATTCATTTTCCTTGCTGCTGATTGGCTGTGATGCATCTTTGGCAGACACAGTCCAGCATTCCCACATCAGAGCAGTTTACTTGTACATTTTCTTTCAGTGTAATGTATTATGTCAAGGTTAAAATGAAATTCAAGTGCTTTGAGAGAATATTTGGGGGCATGTTTAGGATTTAGACTATAAAAAGAGGCATTTATAGGCATTTTTTTTTTACATCACAAATAGCGTTTTTTCACTATTCCTGGGTGTTCTTGGAACGTAACCTCCACGAATGTCAGGGGTCGACTGTACCAGCTTGGACCAGTCACAGCAGATTGGGCTGCTTACAGCTGCCTGACCGGTGTGGTGGACCAGAAGATTTTCAGGTGTGCACTACAGAAATGCGACAAGTGTAGTTTGTCTTTAGCACAAGAGCGGCCCTAATCTAGCCTGACAGTCTTGAGGACTCTGATCCACAGGTGTGTTCTTGCAGGATGATATTCGGGCTCCACAGCAGAATTACAGCAGAGAAAACATAACAGGCAGGTTAGACAAGAGAGTCCAGCCAGACGGAGAAACGGAAGCAATACTGTTACAGTATATGCCTGTTGAGGTATCTGGCAAATAACAAGAGATGAAGTCCGCACACACACACACACACACACATATCAGTGGTCCAGACATGTCTAAACATTATGGTCAGGGCAATGTCTGACAGTCATTCCAACTGTGACATAAGTAGTTCTGGACCTCTTAAGTGGCTGAGTTTGTCTCTCTCTCTCTCTCTCACACACACACACACACACGCACGCACACACTGTCACGGTGAGTCAGATTAACTCTAGTGGTGGGGGATTGAGGGATAAACTGTGTTCGGTTAATCTGCCTCATGAGAGAAGGCCTCCGCAGCAGGTCTGAGCATGATGCTGGAGGTCTGATGAGAAGGACACCTGCGTCTGGAAAGAGCCTGAAAACGGGCAGCTGCTACTGCTGCGACTTCCCTCCAGAACAGCGACTCTCTAAACCCTCTGTAACCTCTCTGCAGGGAGGCAGACGCTGAATGTGCCTTCTCTGAAACCCTATCTGCCCTAAATGCACATCGCCATCTAAGTCCTGCTGGCTCACTATGGTGCTGAGTTGAGATATTATAACGCTGCTAGCAAGCCTCTATTTGTCTCTTTCTGTTACCGTCATTCCCTGTTACTGACTCCACTGGTATAGACAACATTCTGTCCAGCTGTTTTGCTGTAATGTTTTTATGTTTAGTGTATGATGCTCTTCTAGAGCAATTTCAGCCATCCCACAATAGCATTCAGGATAAGATTTAAACTTTTCTTGCATTAGAACAGATAAACGTTTCGTTTATCTGTAAACATTTTTTTAAAAAACCCCATTACAAACAAAACAAATCTATCCCAACAGTGTGACCAAATACAAATTAACTCTTTGAAATTATTGTTTATTGAGTTTTTTGGACTAATTACTAGGCAGCGATAAATAGAAGGCTCTTACAACTGAAAGAGAAGATGGGATCACACTGTGCACAAAAAACATCATGGTTGTGATACACAGGGTATACCATATGCAGAAAAACAGGCCCAGACTATCATCCCACCAAACTACACTATTGGCACTATGGATTCCTTTATACAGGGGTCCTCGGGTTACAACAGTCTCAACATACAATGTTTTGAGTTAACAATGCTTACTCCCACTCACCATTATCATCATACTTACAGACTACTTGGGCAAACTAGTTTGGTTGTGCGTGGCAAAAGAATATGCAATAATGATTTCCTTTTTCTGTGGCTTAGTTGTGTTTTATGATTTAACAACTGTGTTAGGATCGGTAGGTGATGTAGACTAGGGTGTGTTTTGACTAACATCAAAATTCACGGTTACATCACTGTTGAAGGAAGGGATCTGTGTTGTAACTCGAGGACCCCCATATACTATTTTTTTGGCATTCAGCAAACCTAGATTTGGTCAGGGCTCTCAAGTCTCACGCAATGAGTGTGAGACACACGCATCTGACTGTCTTCACACGCTCACACGCCACACCTCTGATTTCTCACGCAGAATCTAGGCAGCCCATTAAACACCATCATCAACGTTGGGTGCTTCTCTGTTATCCTGTTGCCTCGCAACGCCCCCCCTCCCCTCGCTCATCGATCGGCAAACTGACCCTCCCCCCGTTCCACGATCGGCAAAGCGCCCCCCCGCTCCGGGATCGGCAAACCCAAACCCTCGACTCCCACCTCTCGGCCGCACATCCCAAAAATCTCACGCACAGGTTTTGGGTAAACTTGAGAGCCCTGGATTTGGTCATGAGACTGGCAGATAGTGAAGCATGTTTCATCACCCCAGAAAACATGCTTTCACTTCTTCAGAGTCAACTGGCAACATGCCCCTCCAGTCGACATTTGGTCTTGCACATAGTGATCTTAGGCTGACGTGTGGCTGATGCAATAATGCACCTCAACAAAAAAAAAGAACTGCAAAGCACCAAAAGCAGCAGGTCTGGGAGCAGGTCCACTGCTGGACACGACTGGCTAAGCCGGGCATCAGAACAGAAGAGACTAAACAGCTTAAGCCTCAGAGTGTAAATCAGAGATCAATGCAAGTTAGAAAACACTGAGCATATGCTGCACAGGGGCAGTGACCAAAACATCCTCTTGTCAGTTTCCTGCATTTTGTGATCACTTGTTCTAAAGTTATCAGTCAAGAAAAAGTGCAGTACCTGAAAAAAGAAGAACATGTGCACCAAATACACACATGCAAAGATTCACCCTTCATATACATGAACAGGCAAAAACACTTTCAACCACTGGGGTTTCTCACACAAACACACACATGCACAGCTGGTAATATGACCCGCAGTGTGCTGCTAACTACTCTCGTTTCCTGTTTTTTTTCTTTTCTTCTTTTTTCTGAGCAAAAACTTTTTTCCGACTCTCTCAGCGACGGTCGGCTTCTTCCTCTGCCAGACACCACATCCCTGCAGCTCTCAGTCATATGACAGAGAAAGGAGGGAAACGAGCAAAAAGGGGAAACGAATATCCAGTTTAACATTACACACTGGCTGAACCTAATGTTGCTTTACCATTAGAGTGGGAGCGGTTGATATTACAAGGTGAATATTAATGTTATTGGGACATCAAAGTGCACTCTAATGAACGCCATGATAAAAGCAGAAGAAACAGTCAAAGGCAGCATAGACAGACCGAGGGAGAAAGCATGAGAACAGAATATGATAGCATTCGCACGGCATTTACCGCTCTGGCTCTTTCAAGCTCTTTCTCTTTCCAGACACTTCAGGCCTCTACACCACATGTCATCTTTGAAGTCGATTTTAAAGGCTGGAACGAACAGTTTCCTTGTTCTGAAAGTGGGTGAAATGCAGGTTTGGCTTCTGGAGATGCTCAATATCAATATTTTATATTGTAATTATACTATGATATTAATAACTGATTATGTACTCATGCGTTGTAATATGTATGTAATATGTATCCATTTATATGATTTCCTGGTTGTTAAAGATCGCTCACAGGATCCAGAATTTAAGACCAGTGATACTGGACTATTCTTTATTCTTTAAAAACTGAAATGTGGTTTTACATGAGCTAGACAGAGAGGGAAAGAGAAAGGAAGAGAGGGAGAGAGAGAAAGAGAACAAGAGAGTGGGAGAGAGGGAAAAAGAAAGAGAGAGGGTGAGAGGAAGAGGGAGGCAGAGAAAGAGAAAGAGAGACAGAGACAAAAAAGAGAAAGTTGGTAAGAGGGAGAGAAAGAAGGGTGAGACACAGAGAAGTGACAGAAAGAGAGAAACAGAGAGAAAGACAGAGGCACTGGTGCTTTTTTAAAGTCTAATTGATTTGGGAGTAAGCCACAACCCCGTTTTAAAGGAAGTTATGGCACTGAGTTCCATCCTAATTGGTCACAGCGAACAAAATGAAAGGAGAAAGTAACACATCCCACACCAGCAGTGTGAAACGGATTCTCCCGCTCCAGCGGCTGCCAGTGAAGTGAATGTAAATGAATGGCTGGTCCTCTCTGTCGGCTCCAGTATGAGCATGAGGAGGAACATACTGAACACTTTACAACAGCTAAATCAACATCAGCTCACCTGAAATACTTTGAAATGGTCCCCTGAGGCTCAAGTTAGGTTCAACCCAGGATTAAAAATATGCTGTACAATGAGGCTACAACCATCATGCCTATGGCCATGCCTACTTCTAGAAGGGTATAATAAAGACGGAATCAGAACTTCAGAAAACTGTAGTAAGGAGAGGAGAAGAGAAGAAACGAATAGAGGATACAAGAGAAAGGGAAGAGAAAAAAAGGATGAGAAGAGAAGAGAAGAAAAGAGAAGAGACAAGAAGAAAGGAGAAGAGAACAGAACAGAAGAGAAGAGGAGAAGAGAAGAGAAAATAAGAAAAGAGAAAAGAAAGGAAGGGAAGAGAAGATAAATGTGTTGGGGGAATCAACACAGAGCTGTAATTATAAAGGCTCGTAACACACTCCATATACTTGTACTTCAGCTGGGATTCAGCAAACAAACTTTTTAAAGGGATTTAACCAACAAACTAGAGAAAGTTTTTCAATTTGGCAAATAATTCACTAATACCAAACACTACAAAATACAGTAACCCCTCACTTTTACGCAAATCAGCAATCAGTCTAATTCAGTTTCCCCCCAATTTTCAACAGGTTATTTAGTATTTGTAAGCTATGCCCTGTCTAAACATGTGGGTAGAGCGTTTAGTCTTTGTTCAGGCTCACTGCATGCTGCTTAAGCTAAAGTTTTTACAGTAATAAAGTTTTCTGATTCTGATTATTTATTTACCTTTACATTTTCTTTAAGGGTAATGCATTAAACTGAGTTTAAACGAAATCAACGTGTTCTGGGAGCACATTAGGGGGCATATTTAGGGTTTACACTAACCAAAACACAACGCAAATCACAAAAGCAGGGGGTTACTGTACTACCACAACCTCAACAATAGACACCAATCCCAAAATAATCAAACCTAACCACAGTACACTTCAACAAAACCCAGTCAAAACCACCAAACCCAAATTAACCAACGCAAAAACACCAAACAAACCCCACCAACTCTCAACCAAACACTACTAAACACAAACCAACATAATCAAACCCCAAAACTATTAAAAACCAACATCTCTCTCATCTCCCCTACACTGTTCCAGAATATTCTACCCAATCGTTTTGTTCTAGCATGTTCTCCCGCATCCACACTGTTCCAAAATGTTCTCAGCTTCACATTTTCCAGAACATTTTCTCCCTATTTAATCTTTTGAAGAACATTCTCCACATTTGTGCTAATACAGAATATTCTCTTCCTACTCATTTTGGTCCGGAATATTTTTTCCCTATTTACTGTGTTATAGAATGTTCTCTCGTCTTCACACCGCTCTAGAATATTCTCTCATATCCTCATATTCACACTGCTTTAGATCATTTTCTCGTATTCACATTGCTCCTGAATGTTCTCATATTCATGCTGCTCCAGAAGGTTCTCGTATATTTTCTCGTATTCATACTGTTCTAGTTAGTTTTCTCGTATTCAGGCTGCTCCAGAATGTTCGCTCGTAATCACGCTGTTGTAGAATGTTCTTCCTCTTCAACATTAGCTTGACCAGTAAACATTATAAAGCTGGTGTTTGTTGTTGTTTGTTGTGCTCTGCTCTTTTGTGCCAGGCGAGCTTTTATAAAACAACACAAAGCTAACACACACCAGATGCATGCTGCTCTCATCCTATTTATTCTCCACTCCCAAACAACACCACTAGCACACACTCCCTAACACTCTCAGTCCGACTCTCTGGCTAACTCTTTCCACACTCACACACACTGTTTTAAGAATATTGTGTTTCATGGCGGTCTCCCAGGCTAAGAGACGGAGCTGCTGGATTACAGAGAGAGAGAGAGAAAGAGAGAGAGAGCACATGAGGTCCTTCCACCAAAGAAGAAGAGAACAAAAAGAAGGGACAGATTTCACACCGAACAATGGACGGCCAATGTGTGATTCGCTCTCTCTCCCCCTGTCTCACACCCTTTCTCACATTCTCTCACTCTCTCAGTCTCTCTTCCACTCCCTGTCTCTTTCTTTCTCAACCTCACTCTCCACTCTCTCCTTCTCATTGTATCCTTCCTGTTGTCAATCTCCCTCTTTCGTTCCCTCACTCTCTTCAAGAACAACTGAGAGAGAGAGAGAGAGAGAGAGAGAGAGAGAGAGAGAAAACTAGACGATATGAGATGGGCACCGGTAAAGGCCTCTCCTGTTTTCCTCTGATACTTGACAGCACTCCTACACACACACACACACACACACACACACACACACACACACACTCCCATGCACATACTGCTGTCCCTGGGTGCTATTGAAGAGTGAGTGAACACCGTCCCCTGACAGCACCGTAACCGTTGGAGACAGAAGCATTATCAAAGAGATACTCAGATATAGATACACACTCAGATAGAAATACTTTCTCACATACACACACAAACCCCCACACCCACACACTCAGCCTGCCTCTTACCTGTCTTTTGATCCACAGCTGTTGGCATCTTAAATCTGGTAGGACTGGGCTAATGAATTCTATTGGTATTCAGGTCTTTCTGCCTTTCGCTCCCCTATTCGAGTCCACCAGTATTCCAGAACTGTATTGTCGATCATGACCTAATAGCTCTAATAGATCTACGAGCTCCTCTTAGTGGAGAATGTTCAGACTGAGTAGCACAGCTTTGTAATGACATGCAGATTCCCTGCTTATCATTCAAATGCAAAGAAAAGAAGCTGATTAGATGAGAATGGACATTTGTTGTTAAAAATGACTAATTGATTGTAATGAAATAATCATAGCAGCCCCATTAAAAACCATTTTGCCATCAGGTGAAAAATGACTTGATGCTTTCACTTGCCAAAATACCATCTCTGTTTTGTAATAAATAAGCAAGCATGGTGCTAAACTACTTATAGACCACACACCTTTAACACAGGGTACATCGCTTCAAATCAAACACACTCATGTCGTTTGATGTCTCTGCTGAGGCAGAGTGTGAACACTAGAGACCACTGACCCAGATTCCCAACATACTGCTCCTGAGTGTGTGTGTGTGTGTCTGTGTGTGTGTGTGTGTGTGTGAGCGTTTCCACACGTTGCTTCCATATGTTTTCTTCGCACATGCTGTAATGAAAGGAGGCACTATTACATCACTGAAGCCAAACCCCATTATACTGGAACAGGAGTGGTTAGCACGTTAGCTTAGCAACAGTACAACAAGCTAATAAAGGCAACACTGTCTTGAAATTTGCTCCTCATTTCAGCTTTATCAGACTTCGATATATACAGTATACTCTCAAACATATACAGTCTCAAACATTGTCAATTTCATGTAAGATTCATTCATTCATTCATTCATTTTCTGTAACCCTTTATCCTTACTAGGGTCATGGGTACCTGGAGCAAGAGGCAGGGACTCACCCTGAGTGGGTGCGCCAGCCCACCACCATCCCTCCAAAATTAGGCCATTTATTGCTACCTAAAAACACCATGTTACTGTTGTATTGACACATATTGTGAACAGGCCCTTTCTATGATGTAGTGAAGTCCGCTTATCCTGTATAATCACGTGGTTAAGATGTAAGCAAAGTCATTTAGAGTGATTAGATGTGCAAGGGTCCATTCTAGAGAAACTCACCCAAGTCAGAACTGCTAGGAACCAGACGCCTCTAAAAGTTACATTACATAAATGTTAACAATGATTATAAATACCTGAGGCCTAAAATATATTTCGGTGGAGCGGTACATGCATGATGCTGTAAGGCAAAGTAGTCCCCAAAAATGTAAAAACAATTTTTTTTACTTTTTTATCGCTATCTACATTAAATATAAAAACTCAGAAGACTCAGTATTTTTGGATAGTAAATACAATGACTGCATAACACTTAAACAAACTAATGATATTATAAATCACACACTACCTATGGCCTTCCATTAATTATATATTAATTAATTATTACTAATTACTCATTACTAACTATTACTAATGGATTAAAACTTTAGTTGACAGATTAGATGTCACTCCTACAAGGGTACAGTGGCAGTTCTGCTGTAAGTAAATGCTCATAATATGGTGCTTTTGTTCATATTGGGTACCCATAGTGTTTGTCCTATTCATCATGAACCTGGAGTATCAGAGCATTAGACTGATTACGAGCGGCTCTCTCAACCCCGCTTAGCACACCGAGTTCACAAAAACAAGCATGGTATTATGAATGTCGAATAAAGGAGAATGAATAGGCCCAGCAGGAAACACAAAAGTGTTGTCTGCGGCTTTTAGCATTCACTGACCACAGAGGGCATGTGGCAGGATTCCGACAGACTAGTCTAAATGAGAATCAAACGAAATACGTCACTTCTTCACAGGTGGTGCTCATTAAGATGGCATGATATAATGTACACTGATTATTTTTAGTCCTACCACTATTGTGAAAAGGCATTTTGTTTGTTATTGTTCTCTTTTCCTGCACTACAATTTCCCTTATTTGCGTCTCACATTCTGACATTTCCGATTAGGTCTGCACATGCTAAATGACAAAATCGCTTTTCGTTGCAATGCTGGTCATTTATGGCATGGATATCTATTTAGTTAATGTAACTAGATATAATCATATATCATCTTGATATAATGAAAAATATATATATATATTTTTTTCTTAAAATCATCACATCACTGAAATATGGTTTTGCGCAGTTTGATTAAATAAAAGTCCAGTCAAATGCCGTCCTGTATAGTTTGGTAAGGCTTTAC
>JBBPDH010000027.1:5735639-5746773 GCA_037974565.1 Clupeocharax schoutedeni
ACCTCCTAGTATTAAGGTCACTGCTAAACCAGTGCTAAGCAAACAGAAAGTAGAAAAGAAACACAGCTTCTTTTTTTGTTCTGCAAATTTTAGAATAGCCGAATCTAAGGGTGGAATTGACTGAAACAACATTTACTGTAATGACCATTTACAGATGTTTTCCATATCGTACAAAAAGTACCATTTAACACATACCATTTATTTCCCAGGTGATAGGGTCCATTATGGCAACTAAAACTGCTTGTTTTTGGATTCATCATGGTTATGATGGTGTCCCTCATTTCACTTGTGAAGGGTTCAGCCAACCAAAACAAGGCCATTTACATAGTAAAAATGAAGGATAGAGGTTACAAATGGCCATTGAAATATATATTAATACATATCTAGCACAAAAATAATGTAATTTTTTATTCGAGTTCTGGAGGTCCAATGTCTGGTGATTCTTCTACTCAAACACAACCACTAAATCAGGCAATTAACAGATGAGTTGACAATTTGTGGCAAAGTCACTGGACCATGCTGGGCACCAGCCATCCAGGAGTTCAGGTGAACATATCTGTTATAAGAGGATTTCAGGAGAAAAATTCAGCCACAACTACAAGTGCTTGGAACTTACTGGACTATCTAGGATACCTTGGGGGGATCTACAGTGCCTATGAGGTCTTCTTTTATAGTCATGGTGAAGAGCTATCCATTGGGTGTAAAGACAAAGCTGATAAAATTGCGTTAAGAAAAGTTTTGTTTACTTTTAAGTTTTGTTGAAGTTGTTGTCTTAAAAGATTTTGGAGATACTTTCTTCCTTCATCTCCAGGGTTTTCTGGACGTTTGAAAACAAATCAGCAAATTCATCAAACAATGAATTTCTTAAGGCATAAACAAAGTCATTCAGAGTGACATGCTCTGTTCTAGAAGACCAGTCAAAGTGGTGGTTGATGGGTGATGAGTACCAGAAGGTTGAAAGTTTAAGGCCCCTACCACACTTAAGACCACTACTGTACAAAATTGAGTTATGAAAGTAAAGTTTGACAAATTGACCATGTCTGAATCTTCTTTTCCTTCAATCTAATGTCTTACAAATTTCCATCTCTACATTGTGTTTCTGTGACGATGTTTTCACACACCACCAACATCCCATTTCTTCAGTATTCATCCCTGTTCTCTCAGTGCTGTCTCTGTTTATTAAAAAAGGAGGAGCTCTCAGTTCTCAGTGTTCTCTCCAATAAGACTTCAATATTACTGAAGGTTTGGTCTGAATAATGGTCACACAAAATAAACCTTTCTTTCACATTTACCTATCTTACCATATTTAAAAATCAAGAGAAACAGGCAGGCGAATAAAATTTATATTTGAATTACATATCTGAGTACGAAACCCCTGGTTTTTATTACCACAAAGAAATCAGAGTGTAATTTGTTTTTGAGAAGCACCTCATTTCACGTCAAACCACTCTGAATGACCTTGCTTGCATCTCAAGATTCAATTATGCAGAAAGTTTAAAATTCTCCTTCAACAAGGCACCAAAGAGCTGACATCACTGTCCAGTTACTTATGTCCACCATGGCCACACAGATGGTAATGTGCTTGTTTGCTTGTGAACAAAACAATAAAATAAAGGCAGAAATGGAGGAGGAAATGAAAGTGCTTAATCCGTTTCTGGACCTTGTGGCTCACAGACACACGCAGACACGCACGCACGCACACACACGCTGAAGGTGATGGCTATCTATACAGACACTGATGGCTTTAAAGCACCATTAAGCTCATGTTACAGTGGTTGAGTAGCCTGAGGCACCTTTCCCCCACTCTACACACACACACACACACACACACACACACACACACACACACACACACACATGGACAGACACATACACAGCCTTGAGGAAAGTGACTGGCTGCACAGAATAAAAAAATGACAAGACGACGGGGTGATGGAGTTTGAGTGTGTCTCTGTGTGGTGATACCAGCTTTTGCCTGCATTTGTCTGAGTGTGTGCGTGTGTGTGTGTGTGTGTGTGTGTGTGTGACAAGAGGGGGCTTAAGCTTATTTGCTTAAGCTGAACTCATCCTCCACATCCGTGCATGCCTCGCTCCGGCCTTCTGGTGGAGTTTAAAACAGCAAACGCCAAGCCCACTAGATCATTACATACTCACAGCAGCAGTGACGACAAATCATATGAGACATTTGTGACCAATATCAATGCATACCAATACAAATGATTTTTTTTAATGTATGATGTCGGTTGATGTAATTTTTTTATGTTATACTTCATAGTAATAAAACAGAGCTTTAATCATTTCTTCAGTTACCAAAGTTTTTGAATGAATAAAACAAAATATTACAAATACTGTGTTAGAATAGTGCCCCATAAATAAACGTGATTTTTGTTCTTTCTTATCTAGTTCTTCATGCTGAATGGTTTGGATAGGTGTTAAATATTGTTATTTTAATCCCTCAAAAGAGAACACATTTTTTTTGTACACAGTAAATGCATGATCTTCAATATCAGATGATACTGAACATTTCCGATGGGATTTCTAATTTTGTTATCGGTCACCCGATCAATCAGTCAGTTCTGGGTACATAAACTACACTTCTTAGCAAGCACCATGGCCAGAATGAGCTTCATTCATTCACTTGTAGATCACATGGTTGTCATTTTTTCTTTTCCTGGAAAAGATAATAGGACAAAGCAGCAAGCCTAACAGCACTCTTTCTTGTAAACATCTATGCATGGAACAATATCTACGTATTTCATATGATTACGGAACTTATATGGGAAGAACCAATTTTCTCCCCAGTTTTAGTTCTAGCAAATTCCATCCACTGGCCAAGTGAACTACCATCACATGATACTACAGTGCTGGGAGGGTGAAGGCTATCATGCACTTCCTTCAAGGCCATGTGACATTTCCCTACATCTGAACTGCTATTTGAAGTCCTGCTAACACATCACTGAACCGCTCAACATGCTTGGAGAAGAAATTGCTCATTCTATCACGTCAGCTCTCAGACACTTGTGTTGGTTAGAACCACAGTTGTTGATTAGGGGAGAAGCAGGGCCATCTTCCCAGCCACACAAAGTGAGGACAATTGTGTAACTTCTGGCCACGGATGCCTGTGGTCCCCTCTCAATAACAAGGCTAAGGCATAGACAATGGCACCATTCAGGAGTCTGGAATTTAAAAAAAAATAAGCCACATAACACAGAAAAATGACATCATATGATAAATGGATTACATTATATTAACTCAAAGCTCAAAACCAGCTTTTCCATCTTTTATAATGAAAGCCCTTTCTTGTTTGATAGCTACCAGCTCTTAACTGTACACCTAAGGTCAAAAACATCCTTAACACAATCATGCCAATAAGCAAACAAAGCTTTTGGAGCTGTAAGATGATGGTCACGCCTGTTAAATGTTTCACAATACAATTCGTAAAACAAATGCAAGCTGCATTATGGGCATTGGGCTGCTACAGCATTATCCAAATGTGGCAAAAGCAGCCTTGTACCGCCCCAGTACGCGTTCATGCAGTCAACAGTCACGGCAGATCAGCAGTTTAAGACCCTCACAGAACTGGTTCAGTCATATTAACATTCATTACCTCTTCATTACTACTAAACAAGATGAGCGACATACATGCCTTTAACTATTCTGGCTACTGGAATAACAGTACAGATGCTATAATTTGTCCTCTATCTAAGAACACACTAGCCTAGTTATAACCTACTACAGCATCCAATACTTTGTGAATGGACTCGACTACCAAGACGTAAACACAGTAGGCTGCAATATAAAGGTGGTAGTGGGAGAAAGACGCTACAGCGCAGAAATGAAGACCCCCTGGTGACACACGTACTTGAGCCTACATGAATGCTTTTACTAATATTTCAAATGCTGCGAGTCCGGTTTCATTTGTCCATTTCAGCCCTAATAAAAAAGATTAGCCTGGCCTGTCTATTCAAGTCCCCTCCACAGCAAGCTCCGTTCATCATTTTTCAGACCGTTAGTGGAGAGCCACAACTTGAGCTTTAAATAACAGGAAATGGCCATTAAAAAATGGAGGACAACACAGTGTTTTCAAATGGAGATACATTAAGGAGACCAGTATGAGGAAAAATAAGACTGCATTAGTTTCATTCTCTGGAGTTTATGATTCATTCCACAAGGAGAGTTAATGTTCTCTTTCCCCAACATAAAAACTTCTGCATTTGGAAATTAGACTTTCTGACTTGTTGAAAAGTAATGTTTTAGATGTGTTTAAAAGCTGTGCATTAATAACTTGGTGCAGTCAGTGATTTTTCCAAATTTCTGCAAAATGGCTTCATTAATTTCTAAAGAAAGTCTTTGCGAGTGGGTTTGCGAAATGAGCCTTTTTAGCAAAGCATACCGAGTCAGAAATCTTTACAGAAGTGGACAGGAACCAAATGTCCAAACTGTTTAATAATAAAGTCATTAAAAGCCACATCATGGAAACGATACAAAATGGTTATGAACAATATCTACTTTTTAGAGTTTTTGTCTAAGCCATTTATTTTTTTAGATTACCACTATTATCATCAACAGTACACATAAAACATGTAGGTTAAATTGTGTTGTTGACATGTATTAAAATACAGGTTTGCTATTTATGAATCCAGACCTAATTAAAATTGTTGTTTGGCATTATTTTGAATATCAACAAAAAAAAGACCTCACCACAATAACATTAAATAACAATAAACAATAAATTACACAGAATTTAAGAGGTTAAACAGATTTCTTTCTTGCACCTAACATATAGTTCATACCCTGCCATTCAACAGTGGGGACTCCTAGCTTGGATAAAAGACGTACAAGGTATATTCTGAGGAAAAGAATCTGATGGGAACAGTACACAGTTAAACCAACAGATAATAAACAGTTCGACAAAGAAAACTATCGGTTCCTTCATACCATGTAAGACAATGCAAAATGCACCCCAAGCAAATAGCTGATTAATATATTAACATAACCTCTGCTGGTATAAATGGTGTGTTCTGTTGATTGGAAGTGTTGTGATCTGTTGCTAAAGTTGGGTCAAAACTCTACAAAGTCCCTGAGACCTGGCTAGAGAACCACTATCATTGAAGACTCAGATTGGAATAAGTCAGTCCTAGGATTTAGACCCACAATCTCTTATATTATTAGAAAATAAGGTCTTCAGAAAACAGCTCGTTGCAGGATTCACCTCAGGTTCCCTAAGAAACTAAATCATGTAAAGTTTCCCTTATTATGTGGAGATTCTCTAAACATTGAAGAAGTTAAAAGAACCAAAAATGATTCTTCTAGGACACTGCATAAAGAACCCTTTTTGAAAGTTAGAAGGAGTGTTTCATGTTAGATTGGTTTCTGAACAAGGCTCGTGCTCGTATATGACAATATATGCAGACCTTGGAAAATGGCCATATAAAATGAATTATAATTTGTTTGGTATGTAATATCTCAACACATCATGTAAAATAAGACACAAGAATAATACAGGACATCAGCCCTTTAAGAGTGTATCATTAGGATCCTGTCACAAAGTCTAATGTAAACAGTTCATGCCAATTACAGTTTCTCCACATCCACACTAACTTCAGCAGTAGATGAACAGTAGTTTCCTGCCTGGCTCAGTGTTCTCTTGGTTTGTTCCGCTGCCAGTAAGCGCCAAGCGGTGAGCTAAATCAAAAGGTGCATGTTAAACTTTAATTGCATCAGTGCTCCTTCTCACTGAACAAGGTCACGGCTCCACTTGTTGAATTCTCCTTAAGTGCTACTTGTCTTCAGATTAGATGAATCACCATTTGAGATTTGAAGCATGTACTTCCTACTTCTGCTACACGGTATAGTGACTTGATCTCACTCTGTGCACAACAAAACAAGCAATTGTTTGTGACGTTGGACGTTGATATTCAGTTGTCTAATAGCGTTCCTCTGCAAAAGCTATTAGATAGAACACTTTAATTAATAAATTATTGTATTTTACATTTACATTTACGGCATTTATCAGACACTTTTATCCAAAGCAACTTCCATTCCCCAACTACAGGGGGCAGTCTCTCCCTGGAGCAACTTGGGGTTAGGGGTCTTGCTCAGGGACCAAGTGGTGGTGGTAGGATTCGAACCTGTGACCTCTTGGTCCGGAGGCAAGTATCCTACCCACTGAGCTACCGCCACCCCTATTTTTGTTCATTTTTTTGTTAGATATGTATGTGATTTATTCTTTTTTTCTTTTTTACTCGCACTTCTTTTTCTCAGTCAAATTCCTGTGTATATTGTACATTTGGCCAAATAAAGTGATTCTCATTCTGATTTACCATACAAAACCTCAGGCCAGCCCTAGGCCAGATGTCTGTCAGGAGTAACAAAGTCAGGTAAACTTCGCTAACAAAGCCACCTACTCGAAATAAAAAGGGGTAATTTTACTGAGATACTAAACTGATCCACCACAATGATGGTTTAAGTGACTTACAGGGACAGACGGCTCATAAAATTATCACCAACAAAGAAAGCTGCTGAATTGCTCCAAAAAGTCATGAAGAAATCAACTTTCAAAAGACACCATTCACTCTCCAGTAATAATGACATTCATTTAAGAAAATCAAGTAAAAATGTCACGGCTTAATGCCGCTGCTTTGTAGTTAGTTTTTTGGTTCTGTTCTGTTTGTTCTTGTTTCCCCATTGTGTTTGTTCTGTGTTCTGTTCTGTGTGTACTATGTGTTATGCTTTGGGTTTGTTAGGGTTCTGTTCTGTGTCTGGGAGGGGGGGGTTGACATGTGTTTCTGGGTTTTGGGTTAGTCATGTGTTCTGTTCAGGTTTGGTCATGTGTTCTTATGTCATGTGTTCATTTAGTTCCAGCTGTGTCTTGTTTAGTGTCCTGATAGGTCTGTGTATGTCAGTGTTTCCCTGTCTGTCCATCACATTCGAGCTCCTGTTGTGTCTCCTGTTTAAATTCAGTATTTTGGTTTGGTTTTGTTTCCTGGCCCTCGTGCCTTTTGTTTTTGAATAAAGTCAAGTCTGGTAATGGATTCCTGGTGTCAGGCTCATTTCCAGGTAACTCCGGGGCGAAGCTTCCACGCTTCCCCCGTGACAAAAAAAAAACAACAGTCAAGTAAATTCCTCTTTTGTGATTTGTGATTAATGCATTTACATATGTGCATATTCAGCCTCTGACAGTTTACACCCTAAAAGTGTCATAATTCATTTTTATCTGACCATTTTAAAACCCCTCTATAAACTGGCCCCTTTTGTTACTGTGCCTTAAGACTGATATATGTAAATGAGTTGTAACTGACTGCCCTTTTTTATACCACAACATGCATGGGTGGAGCTAAACTGTTACAGGGTGAAAATGCCCAGTAAATTCATTTTTGTTTAATACATTTACATACTATTTGCACATATTTAGGCAATGGCAGTTTAGCTCCACCCATACATGTTGCAGTTGTTGAAATGAGGTAATAAAGGGCAGCCAATGAGAACAGAATTCATTTACATATATCGGTCTTAAAGGCACAGTAACAAAAACAAACAGTTTATAGAGAGGTTTGATACAATTTTTTAAGTACATAAACTTACAAAAGCATAAACATACAAGAAAACGACAAGGATGTGATAGGCTGCCCCCCCCCCCAACCTAGAGTGTGGGACAGAGGGGTAGAAGATGGATATAAGATGGAGATGTATAAAACAGCCTGGGTTTCCTTGTTCAAATGACATGTTGATGTCCATGTGATAGCACATTAATACTTCTGCATATTTTGGTGCTCGCTTAAACAAATAAAACATCAAAAAATGACTTGGGCAAAAATTGCAGCACATATGTTTGTGTTGCTCCAATGAATAGAAACTGTGTGCTACAGCTTCCTGGAAAATATCATATTTTTATCCCTTATTTTAACTACAAACTTATGACAGAAGTTCCACTCATTTTTGCTGCAAAAACTAAAATCACTTCTGGATATCCTGAGACTTCTTTAGCATAAACTGTGGTTCCAAACGGTCAGTGTGCCGATTATAAATCTGCCGACTCAGCTGCACGGCTGCCACTCAAAAAGGAAGTTAGCAAGTAGGGAACTGTGCAGCAGGAAGTTAACCACACACATGGCTCCACCTCTTCCTGTTCTGTATAACCATTGTCAATCTGTGTGTCTGTTCTCTGAGACACCTTTGACATGCGCCCAGAGACAGACAGACAGACAGACAGACACACACACACACACACACAGTTTCCTAGCAGCATAACCACGCCTACACATAAAAAGTAAAGATGCAGGCAGACCACTGATTTCCAGTAACCACACACCCCCAGACACTTGTGCGCAAGCACACTCACTCGCACGTGTACTTGTATGACAACACAGATGTGAAAAAACATTCATTTCCAGTCAACTAACCACATACAGTCGTTTCCAGTTGACGCTGTGTTGCGGTCAAGGACACTGAGGACTGTCGTGGTCTGACTGCTTGCAGAGAAATCAGGCCACACTTTTTCATCGACTCCAAACTCGCCTGACTTTACCTTGCTGGACCACGGTACCAACCATTAACATGTCCTTCCACACCCCTTCCTCAACACACTGCTAGCCACTTCCCTTTGAAACGCTACACTGAACACAGTACTGCACTTATATTACATCATACAAATGCATGCATCAATCCCACATGAGTGAAACATTTTACATCCACACTTTCAGCGCCTGAAGTCAGTAAACTAACAGATAAAGTGTGTTAATGTAATGTCATTCATTCGCGTGGAAATGTTTTGAACCGGATAAATACGGCGCCACTTTTTTTACCCCAGACTTGCTCTCAAACGTACTATCACTTTCCATTTCATTCGAACACTTGTTTCCTCTTTTGTTGTTTTACCACTTCAGTCTTCTTAAATGTGACTTTTTCTTTATATATGTGTACACACACACACACACACACGCACACACACACACACACATCTGGCTTACCTCTTGTCTTCAGCCCTTTGTTATCATGTAAGAGCAGGAACTGCTAAAGTGAAGCACCGCAAAACCTGAGAAAGAGAAAGTAGTGTGAGAGAGAGGGAGAGAGAGAGGGAGGGAGAGAGAGAGAAAACAAAAATCAAAATCTGTCATATGTAACCACAAAGCAGGTCAGAAGTTTGAAAACTGAACACACACACATGACAGACCTAAAAGCGACAGTCTGGGCTTCCTTAGGGTCAAAGCACGAGAGGAAGAGAGAGGGAGAGAGAGAGAGAGAGAGATACAAAGACAGAGAGAGAGAGAGAAAGAGAGAGAGAGAGAGACTAAAATACTCTAATCAACCACTGTATTATGTCTACCCTCTACACTCACTGTCTAGCAGGTCCACTGATCTTATAGGGGCTAGGGGCACTACATAGGTTTACATTTCAGACTTTAGTCCACATGTTCCTCTGCATCATCAGTTACCCATCCTTAACCCTGTTTCACAATGGTCAGGACGCCCACAGGGCCAGCAGTTAGCTATTATCATATATAACATACAGTTAGATAAATCTGTCTGTGTTGATTCATTCAGGATATAGCATTAGACACATTATAATAAAAGAATAACTTAAATCGCCTTCACTTTATCATATGCATTAATTCCAGTGTTTACTTCCAGAAAGCTTTCTTGTCATCCCCGTTTCAATTATGTTCACAGTCACCATGAAAACAAGAGATAATGGATCTTTGTCTGTTCATTTCTATACTGAAGAACACACTCACTGCCCCTGACCCTGGCCTAACCTGGATTAGAACTAAAGGCCTGCATTATGTAATGAGAATGAGATTGAAATCTGTGAGAGAGCTAAGGCAAGAGATCCTACATGGCCACGCTAGCGTGCGTGTGTGTGTGTGTGTGTGTGTGTGTGCCATGTGTTTGACCTATAGAGAGATAAGAGCTCATGTGACAGCCCAGTGAGGACTGTGGGAAAGCTGGAAGAGGCAAAGCATCTGATGTGTCTGAGGCCAAACTTGTGCTAAAAGAATCATTACACACTCATCAACTGACCCCTCCATGCTGCACCATCTGCTCTTTCATAACTGCTAGGTTGGAAAAGCTCCCTATAAAGCTGGCAAATAATGTATTCCGCCTAATGAAAAGCTTCACTGCTTGTAAAAAAGAAAATATCAATCATATTAGCAAGCGAGTCCTATAGCTATTATTTTATTTAGCAATGGAGTCATCATATGAATATGAATAGCATATGGATAGCAATATTCATAAAATTCGTAACTGCAAACACACACATATTGGTCAGATCCTGCTGGTGTGGGTGCCTTCGCTTTCAGCAATGCCCACAAAAGCAATTTATATGCTAACAGCTCCCCATTGTAGAACATCTTCAAACATGAACAGGACTTGAACAATGACCAGTAGTCTTCCTTAAATAAGTCATCAGGAAATAGACGGGGAGGTGAATCTATTAATATGAATCGATTTTAATTGAGTAATCATGACAGTTCTGCTCCAAGCAACTCATCAATTCATCAGCCTGAATAAGATTTTCACCAGCCTTCTTCCTTTCAAGCTTTCCAACTTCACAACAGTCGCTACATAAGAAAGAATTAGTGGCTGGAGCTCAGATACATCAATTTAAATCATCACATTAGACTGTTTCCCCAAACAAGGCACTGGAAATTTTCATAACAGGCTTCTCTCTTTCTCCCCACCCCCCCTCTCTCTCTCGCTCGCTCGCTCTCGCTCTCTCCCTCACACACACACCCCTCTGGATCTGGACTGTCACATAAGTCACACTGTGCAACAGCTTGCTGCCAAATATCCAAAAGAGCATTTCTAATTCTCTCCATCCCTCCAGCTATCAATACTAATATGATGAATCAACGCCAGAGGAACACACAACACACACACATACACACATACAAAATCTCTCTCTCTCTCTCTCTCTCTCTCTTCCTGATTATGAATAAAAGCATATTTATGGCCAGTGATATACCAATCTTGACAGCGGAAGACTGGTGCCAACTGACCTTACACAACTGAAACAAACACACACACTTGTACACACATCTTAGAAACACACAAACACACATGAACACACGCTAATCCAGACTAACATGCTTTGAAAGTTTGTAGGTTTAAATAATCAGAGAGATAGATAGAT
>JBBPDH010000027.1:5780345-5794840 GCA_037974565.1 Clupeocharax schoutedeni
ACGGCGCCCGGGGAGCAGTGTGCGGGGACGGTACCTTGCTCAGGGTACCTCAGTGGTGCCTAGCGGCCTTGGGGATCCAACCCGGACTTTCTGGTCACAGGGCGGATGCCTTAACCTCTAGGCCATCCAACAGCCCCCTGTAATAGATAACAGCAATGTTGTCTATTACAGGTCCTTTGCTATACCTCATTCTGTTCTTAGACTAACAGGTTGTTTTAAAGGAGGGGGACATCATATCATGTGTGACTGTGCAGCAATGCTAAATGTTTTACGTGGCTCATGAGTCAGGTAGGAGGGCCCCTTAGCAGAATTTTGCTTAGGACCCCTGGGAGTTCAGGACCACTATGATTCTGCTATTTGAAGTCCATTTAAGTGCATGCTCTGTTGCATGTTCTGCCTCTGATGATCCAGGTTTAATTATAAAGCATCCATGTCAGAGCCCTGGGCTTCTGCAAGTGATCTGAAAGAATGCAGCTATTCCAGGACCTGAAAGAGAACAGCAGAGCACCTGCGGCACGTTATCAACTCTACATACATCCCACCAGACTGCCACATACAGTGCTGACCCTTCTTTTAGCTCACTTCACAGGGGCCGGACATCAGAAAGTGACCAAGGGTGGTGAAATTATATAATATGGAGCATGTTATGTCATTTTCTAAGGTATGTGAGATTTGCCAAAACATGCCATAATGGACCAATCAGCTAAATGCTCCCATGTAGTTTGTACAGTTATTAAACCCCAGTTTTTATTCTATAATTGATTTAAATCTTTACTTATTTGAGAAACATATAGCTGTTTGTTCTTATGATACTGGTGATAAAGATATATAAAATATGGCCATTTGTTACAGTGAGCCACCCATACTCCTATTAGTTGACTGAACACAATCTTTGGTAACAAAGAGGATAAAGTTTACGCCAAACTGCCTATGTCGGGTGTAACAAAACACAATTAAAGGCTCACAATTTGATGGAATTACATTATACTGAAAAAAGTCTAAAGACTGGTTAATATTCTCACTATTTTTAGAATTAAATCTGGATGAAGCAAAATGACGACACTTTTGTAAACCAGGGCTAGATGATGGCGCGAGGTGATGTAGGACATGAATGTGCTGCACTGGGTTATTGATCAGCATTGATTTGACACTATAAGGAATACAATTATGTCAAAAATTATAATTAATATGTTTATCCTCTGCGATGCCCATCGTCATTGCATTGCGATTTAAATATTTCAGTGCATTGTTGCAGCCTTATTCTCTATGGTTCAAAGGATGAGAAAGTTCACACCTCTTTGGCTGGAACAACAAATGGGTTTACAAACACACCACCAATGGGTTCCTGAGTAAGACCATTAACCCCAAGTTGCTCCAGGGAGACTGTCCCCTGTAATTAGGGATTGGAAGTTGCTTTGGATAAAAAGCGTCTGATAAATGCCGTAAATGTAAATGCTCCAAAAGTCTGGCAGCTTAAATCATGCAAGTGCATGAGCAAATCTAAAAAAATTAATAGAATTCATTACAATTATTATGCAAACTTTCAAAGTTGTGCCCAAAATGTTTTTAGTTTTACTTACTTTTTTTATTTGCCCAAATGTACTGAGCTGAAATTATGTGTATAAAACACAATATGTGCTTAATAGATTTCATAGCTTAAAATTATTTATAATAAGGGCAATAACATTACAAAATACAGTTAAACAATACTAAAACCTATTTTGTCATTGTTTACATGGTTGAAAAAATATATTTTATTCTTCAACAAATGTATGACAAAACCTGAGAGATTACTTGTCAGTTGGTGTGGAGCAGATCAAATGTCAGTTTATATTGAACTTTCCATTAAAACACAGCTAAAAGTATATTTAAAGAGCATAAGAATAGAAGAGAAAGTTAAAAGAAATAAAAACATCTAAATAAGAAGCAAATAAGATTCGAATAAAGAAGATAACACAGGTCACCAATACATTTTTTTTGTAATCACCAGAAACCACAACACACTTTTCTAAATCAGTTTTTCATGCACATTTCAGATCTGCTTTCAGTTTTTTTCAGTCACATCAACTGTTTGAATTATGAGTAATATTAGATTTGCTATCGATTTACAAGTGTTTTTTTTATTAAACCACAGGCACCAATCAAGTAACTGTTTCAATATTTTCAGTGTGAAGTCATACAGGCCACACTGTGGCACAGATATAATAATCAGTGTCAGTCAGACACCACTGTTTCTTTAAAAACACTCAGCATATGATTATTATATGGTCGTTATACCAATTATCATGGAATGTATAAGTAGCTTCATGATAGAAACTATACATGATAGGAAAAACTAAACACAGATCTGAAATCAGCATGAAAAACACTACAAAACCAACAGAAACTTATCTCTGATGACGTATATTAATCTAGAATAAACTAGATTAAAATGCCCCATCCCCCAAAATGATCCCAATGCCTGTTTTTATAGTGTAAACCATAAATATGCCCCAAATGTTCTCCCAGATCACTTTAATTTGGAACTCAGTTTAATACATTACCCTTAAAGAAAATGTAAATATTAAATACGGTTTAAATACGGAAAAGTCAGGAACGAGAGACAGAGAATAAGAGAGAGTGAGAGAGATACAGAGAGAGAGAGAGAGAGACAGAGACAGAGACAGAGAAAGTGAGAGAGAGCGATAGCGAGAGACAGAGGGGATTGAGACCGTCGGCAGAATTCAAATGAGCCATTTTGATCTAGATTAATTCCAAGATTACAATGAGATTAATCTAGATTTTAAAAAATAATCTATGCCCACCTCTAATATATATATACCCTACAGTCAAACTTGCTAAATTCTGTATTTAGTAGCCCATATCTGATCTTCTCCTTATGGAGACACAGAAACAGCGCTTGCAGAAGGACATGAATAAAAACAACTGGACCAATCTACTGATAGGCATAAACAGACACTGACTGAAACTTTGGATGTTCCCCTGAGAGATGTTTCCACAAATATACATTTATGCTCCATCTTAAATTCTTCTGCTGCACACATTCAGAGGGTTACACACACACACACACACACACACACACGTCTGTCACCCAGCAGGGGACCAATTTTACAAAGGTAATTTATGTGGGCCTATCAGATCTGCAACTGGATATCTGTACCATGCCAGTAGTGTAATCTGTAGCCTCAGTGGACATTCCTACAGTGATCTCTGTAAGTAAGACCACACACACACACACACACAGACACACACACAAAGATTCTCTCATACACACATCTCCATGGACCTGTGAAGATGAGTAAAATCGGTAGCAGACACACACACACACACACACACACACACACACACAAAGATTCTCTCCTACACACATCTCCATGGACCTGTGAAGATGATTAAAATCGGTAGCAGACACACACACACACACACGTGCACACAAACAGACATAAGGACGTTTGCACACAAGTAAATTTTAGTCATTGACTAATGTCCACAGAACTACGTCTAGAAGGCAGTGAAAGGTACATTTTACTTTTGTTTTTGTTTGTATTACATCAGAATATTTCTGCTGACTCCAGCATATTCTGTGTTTTCTTCACCCACCACTGAAAATATGCAGGTAAAACTACAAAAAGCCTCATTGCCCTTATTTACAGGAGTAGACCAGCCCACTCTGTACTTACGCACCTCCAGCAAGAAGTTGTGTCCGACTGGTGATTTGTATGTGACATTATGGGAGGAAAATGTTAAGCTGTATGTTCCCAGGGTGATTCTCCACCTTTCATCCTATAACTGCTGGGATAGGCCAGCCCTCCCGACAAGGCTGGTTAGAGATAACCAGTTATAGATGGATGGATATAGCTCCTGTGCTAACCCAAATCTAATCTTATCTTCGGGAACTAAAAATCAAGCAATAATAGTACATTTTTCCTAATGGGGACTAGACAAAGGGACCACGGTCCCTACACAGAGGTAAATAATGGGCGCACCAGCATATCATTCAGCAGTATGTGCAATTAGTGAACAGTTACGTAATTCTTCCCGAGACTGCTTCAGAGGAAGAGGCTCGTTATGGAGCTAAATAGAGCCATGGAAGTCCTGAGTAAACAACATCTAAGCTGACCAGCCCTGAGTACACTGCACACAGGAGCCACACACTGGCTCCTCCACCACAGAGTCTTCATAAATTACGCTGTAAATGTAGTTCTTGTTATTGTTGCTGTTGCATTTACAATGATACTTGTCATAAAATCATGCATCAATGTGCAAAATATGCTAAGATGTAGAATACATCATGAAATATTTTAATATGCGTAATGTCTCATTATCAGTAATCAAAATATTTTATACTCCATGCCAGTGAATGGCAGTGCATAGTAGCTAACTAAACAAAGGTTATTTTAATACACCACTCTTAATAGCACAGTAATGAAAATGGCTTGTTAATTTTAAATGATAAAGAGAGGCAGTGTGAATGGTCCAGTAACTTTACTCTCTCTCTCTCTCTCTGTAGATTTGCTAAAGTGCATTGCAGATATTACCGAACTGAACTATAATTAGACTGTCCATGAATGTTGAAAGGGGAGGGGGTGTCTCTGGGTGACTCTCTGTCATTTTGCCGACCATCCTGCACCACTGAAACCTCTTTGTACTCCTCAATTTCAAGCAAACATTTTGCTTTATGACACAGCCATGCAACATGCTCACAAAGCACTATACTAATACTACAGCTCAGCAGTCTAACACTGATCTACTCGACCGCAGAAGGAGGTCATTTCTGCGCTGTGGAGTCGGGCAGAAGTTCCCAATACCCAGTCACTCTAATCATTCTCACAGTAGGAGCCAGTGGGCTTTTACTTTAAGTGTTTTGAACCAACAGGTTTGTTTTTCTTACAGGAACCCTTAACAAAAGGGAAACCTGAATTTAAAAAAGTTACATATTGCTAAAAAAAAAATTATTTGCTCTCTCATAGGGTGGGTGTAGTTTAATTTCTGGAAAAACAAACAAAAAATCTAACAAGTCTACTCATTATACAACATCATGCAAAACTGTGGATAATAAATGCGGATTCAGGGCATATACATATTAGAACACAATTCTTAATGAATTATTAATCAACCATTTCCTATGCTGTAAAATAAGACAACATCCTTGTTGGGTTTATTTGAACAGCTGCCCTGATCCCTGATTTTTACTGAGGGGGGGGGGGATATAAGATCCTTACGTCAACATCCACCAATCAGCCATAACATTAAAACCTCAGAATCAGAAGGTTGTGGGTTTGAATCCCAGAATCCCAACACATTGCTCCCTGCTGTGTTCCAGGCTGCCCACTGCTTCACTTGGTGAATGGGTTAAATGCAAAGAAAGAATTGTGCTGTGCTGTATTCATGCACAACAAATCGTCACTTTACAGAGATGAAGTGTATAATATTTTCTCATTACATTGGCCCCTGTCGAGGAAAGGAATGTATTAGGCAGCACATAAACAGCCAGTGATTTTCACAAGGGCCCAATTGCGTTGGGTAGATGACTGAATCAGAGCATCTTCAAAACAGCAGGTCTGGTGCAGTGTGGTGTTCTGATGCCCAGATCTCAATCTGTGCATTTGTGGGATCTGAAGAACAAACTTTTCTGATCAGTGGAGGCCCCACCTAGCATGATCAGCTGATAATCTTGATGCTGGATATGACCATACACCTTTATATGTCTTGTGGAGTGCACGACTTGATGGATCATGGTGGCAAAGGAGACTTACCAGTGGTTATGCCAGGTTATGGCTCATATGTGTATAGGTCAGTGCAAACTGAGTGAAGAGTACCAAGTACACAGTACATTGATGTGCCTACACATCTTATTTAGTGTTTACAAGGACACTAATGTGCTACATTCAGCAGTCTAACTCCATGCAGCTGCAGGATTACAACTTTCCACACAGATATGTAGTAGATATAATGCAGATATCATGGAAAGATATAAAATAAAATGTTTTCATCCTACACTATCTTAACACGAGCCAACTATCTGCCACAGCAAGCATGCACACTCCAACTTTAGCGCAAGTGGGTACAGTGGTGTAGGTGTGTGTGTGAGATATAATCATCTAGAAACTGTAATGTCTACCATATGGAAGACTGATCCTCTTCAGCCCTGGTGATGTCTCAAATGAATGAACATCCAGAATATCTGGATATTAAGGTTTTATACATTTTATAGCTCACTGTGTCCTAAACCATACTGACAAACACACACCACCTCCCTAATAAAGAGCTGGAAGTGGGTTTTGTTTGTTTGAAGGAAAGTATGTGTGACTATCGATTTCTAATGTTTGTTAGCAATTTTAACCTGGTCTCTCCAGGGGCAAGGGAAACGTATATGCTTCTTGTTGGCTAACCAAGAATGTTACAGATGTGACTACACAAATATCATATACATGTAGAATTATCTTATACAGTCATACACAAAAGCGATTTGGTTATTTTAAAAGTGGGTATGTATACGGAGTATAGACTTAATGCCATTTCCTAACCATTTCCTTTTCTGTAACTGCTTAAAAAGCCCAACTCATTTATTTTCCTATAAAACATAGTCTATAATAAAACATTCACTATACAATAAATCCTTTGAAATATACAATATAACTTTTGCCCAGGCCACATTTGAGGTTTTGTCATTTTTAATGTGCTAAATCTAGCAAATAATCAGTATTTGTGAAAATAAAAAGAGTAGACTGTTGGTCTCTGTAGAGGATGTGAGCTTGTTGTAACTTTGATCAGGCGCCGGCTCTTTTACATGCAGCTACTGCTACTATGCTGTTCTGCAAAGATCCCTTCAGGGTTGCACGTCTTATTGCAAATCCATGGTACTAAACACATTCTGCATGTGCATATTGGCCTCATTTACCATAACTCTAGGTAAATCCAGAGTCTGTGATGTTCAAAGGTTGTGGCATGGTCCGCGTAAACCTTTGAATGTCTCATTTTGCAGAGTGCTGAGACTTTCTGATGCTGAATGTGGAATGTAAGGCCAAGCCCCTCACAAGAATCCCTGTGTGCTTTAAAAGGCACATGGAAATATCACACACACAACCCACTCACATATATTGAGTCATACACTAATAGCCACATTACTAAACTGAACCTCTGACTTGTTTTACACACAGGACAAGACACTTTCTGTGACTGACATATGGCCTACACAGTCCACAACATGTCTGTCATGTTAAGTGTGAACACATTAACACCTTGAGCTATTACACGGACACTCCATATCCTACTCTTTAAAAGAAATGTAAAACTTTGTGGCTACAAAGCTGACAGTAAGAAGTTGCACTTTACACAAGACTCAAGACTCTGAGAGATTTTCATCCTACTTTGGTCCAAGGCCAGACATAATCCATGCATAGCACAGAGGCTGATAGCCTTTTACTTTTTAACATGTGTCCAGTTAATGTTAATTTGAACAAGCCTGATGTGCTGGTCACTGTGTAGTTTATTTTCTCCTTTGGATTAACACAATGAAAAAAGGCCAGCTTCTCAGGCCCTGATAAAATCTCAGTCCAGACCAAAAAAAAATATTTCCACTGCAATTTAGGCCAAGATAAGGCTTAATCTGGTTAAACGGACACAAAACACCTAAAACAGTGAGCACAGAGTGTTTCCAATGACTGTATTTGTCTCAGTTGCCTGCTTACCTGGTAAATGAGCACTTTTAAGTTTTTCCTCTTGAGCAGCTCATGCTCATTGCTCTCCAGCTTCTTGATCTGACCCACCTGCCTCTCCAGGTCAGTACGGACGCTCTTCACATTGGTGTTTACCTTGCGCACCTTGTTCAGGAGCTTGGTGACCGTGCCAGCTGTGCCGACATGGCTCTTAGCCAGCTTGTTCAGCTCACTGTGGATGACCGTCACACTCCTCTCCATGTTCTCCTGCCGGGTCTCCAGGTTGTTCTGGGTCTGCTGGATCTGGTCCACCACACCAATGATTTTGTCCAGAAGAGCCAGGACCATTACCCCATTGGCCTGGGCTTCAGATCTCTGTGCCTCGCCACCTCTGCTGTCCAGCCCAGGTCCAAGAACCAGATCCACCTCTTTAGAAGAGCCATCGTGCTCCTCATCATCAGCTGTCTTTTTGCGGTTGGAGGCCGGTGTGGTCACTGAGGTTTTGGTGGCGGCCGTCACCAGGGCCACCTCTTCGTCATCGTCCGAGCTTTCGGTGTAGGCGATGCGATCCAGCTTAAGCTTAGTGTCAGCCATGGCTGGGTTTCAAGTGTAAGGTGTCCACGCAGACAAACTTACACACACACACACACACACACACTCCAGTGGGCTTGCAGATTGAGGTCTAAAGCGCACACACTGGCTGGTGTGTGGAGAGGCAGTCCTGGGGTAAAAATAAAACACTAAAAAAAGACCTGAATGACAGCAGACACCAAAGAGAGTGAATCCAGCTTGCACTTTTCTCTCCCTTTACTTCCTTGCCTTTTCCCTACCCCACTTTACCTTTCTGTTCTCTACAGTTATACAAAGTCCCAATTTTTCTAAATGTACCTCACTCCTTGCCTACCCTTCTCTCTCTGTCCAAGTCCTGACTCCCCTCTCCAGGCAAACCTGTCCCAGGACGGAGGCAGTCCCTTTCAGCCCCAAGGGGTGTGCACGAGTGCGTGTATGAAGCAGAGTGTGTGGAGTCGTCCTTTCAAACAGCCCCCTTCCCTCGCCTGTCTCTCCTCCTAACAGTCATTTACTGTAAAGCCATTCCCACACTGACCATCAGGGGCTAGGCTCCTCCCTCAGTAGCCTGGCAAAGATAATCAAAGGAATCATGTTTACATTAACAGGAATACTCATCACACTTTAGACACAAACACCAAAACACTTTAACTCAACACATACTAATACACACTCCCGCACAAAGAGTTCTAAATGTACTTAATCAAGTTCCAAATGTAGACTGGGTCCTATACTTTTTGAGAGACCTAAATGTTTTTAACTTTGTTCGAACCCACCGTGTGTGTGAAACACCAACACGTTTCAAAAACAACAGAAAAAAACATGAGCTAATTTCCCAGCTCTTTATTGACAAACATGTAGACAACGTCCAGTTATAATCCCTTTACACACTGCATGTTACTGGGTAAACCTAGACACTGCAAAGTCCTCACAGCTCCTGCGCTCAATAGTCACACAAGGAAACACACACATTCAAGAGGGACAACAAACAGAGACAGAGGATTACTGCTACAATTTATCTGTAGATTTACACTTTAGTTTGATGTGTGGTCAAAGGTCATTTTCAGTGCTTATTGTGTTGGCCCCAAAACAACTACACAATCACAGCAATACAACAAGGAACAAACAAACTGTGGTCTAGTAATGATCAAGGGTACTGCAATATGAATCCATGAACTGGTAATCGAATATTGAGTAGCAATTAGGTTAAGGTGAAGTCACCTTATTTCTTATCAGCTCAGATATAGGATTGTGATATATTACTTGCTAGGATATGTAGCAGAGAAGTGCATACTACAATGACAAATGTTTATTATAAAGTGATCATAATAAATGGAAGTGGATGTCCAAAACTGCATTCCTTTTCGATAAAATGGGCATTTTTTAGTTCCCTTCGAGGAATTGTGAATGCAGTCCCTTTGAATGTGGAGAAGGATAGGCCAAACACAACTGAGCAAAAATGCTCAAAAAGAGGGAATGAAGTACACACTCAACAGTGAGAGATCAGGCAATGAGAGAAAACTATCGAGAGAAACATTCCAGTTGGGAAAATAAAGACAAAAAGGAGAATTGCATAATAACCCCTTTAGGTCCATTGTTGAAATAATTCTTGTTTGGACAAGTAAATTAGCTTATTTATGTGGTAGTACAGGGAAATGACATGTGTTCATATTACAACATGTGTTCATATTACTTAGATTTTCTAATCATGACAACAGCATGGGAGTAATAGAGTATGATTTACAGGCCGAAACAGAATGGAACTGGATATTTTTGCTCCTGCTTTGAGGAAAGACTGGCACATGTATCATCTTTAAGTGATGCATTTTTTGTGCACTGAAAATCATGGAACAGGAAGAATAAATATGGTTGCATTGAATAAAGTTCAATGCCACTGTTGCAAAGGTCACTGAAAATAGAAAGCAAAGATTTTTGATACCACTAATCTGACTGGTTCTTAGCCGGTTTGAAGCACACTGGTGGGAGGCCTTGAGTGACATTAATTTAGTCCTCAAATTTTCCCTCAAGGATGCCGTTGAAGGTAAACGGCATAAACTTGAAGCCTTGACCAGAGTAGAACTTGTTCTGAAATTCAACCCTAAAGAGAGACACAAAGTTTGTTAGTTAGATTACGGTTCAACTGTTTAAAGATACAGAATATAAATAAACAATATGTTCAGTGTATTTTTCACACAATTTCTAAGGTGGAGACAGCGTTTGTAGATATGGGTAAGGACTTACCAGTGCAGTCTAAGGGCATGCAGGAAGGCAGACAGGCCCTCCATTATAAGGAGGATACAGACTGTCAGTGTGGCAAAGAAGGCAAAACCCATAAACAGAACCAAGGAGAAACCAATGTTAGCCGAAAAACCAAATTTCATGACCATTGACCATAAGACCTCTGATAGCTCTGTGGGAAAAGACAGAACAACGCATGTGAGATGTTTTGAGCTACTTGTGTTTCATGCTCATATTTTTAATCAGACAAAGGCAAATAAATAAAACATATAAAAAGAGCATTTACTCACGTGCATGAGCTAAGCTCAGTGCCCAAAGCCGCAGGTAGGAGGCAGTGTTTGAGATGCAGCCTAAGCAGTATTCTATTGTGTGGATGGCCTGATGCACAGCTACATCCGCAAAATTAAACTACAGAGAGACAGAAAAACGACAAACAGAGGGAAACAGAATTGTAAAGATAGAATAAAACAGCAATAAAAAGAAAGAAACAGCAGAAACAGACAATGAGAACGAAAATAAGAAAAATAAAGAAAGTATTATAAATGAAAGGATGAAAGAAGTGAAAATAAATAAAATTAGAAATCAGGAAACAAAAAAAATTAGAGAGAAAGAAATAAAAATAATGAGAAAGAGAAGAGAAAATTAAAAAAGAGAAACAGAAATAAACAGAAAAAAGCAACAAACCAAATGTAAAGAAAGGAAAAATGAAAAACAAAAGAAACAGAAGGGGAGAAATAAAAAGGGGAAGAAAAAGACAGATTAGGATATCAGACATTAGGATATCAAACTGTTTTCTTCTTTCTGCATCTTCCCTGATGCCC
The DNA here is from genome assembly GCA_037974565.1 of Clupeocharax schoutedeni. NCBI lineage: Eukaryota > Metazoa > Chordata > Actinopteri > Characiformes > Alestidae > Clupeocharax > Clupeocharax schoutedeni. The sequence continues at coordinate 5,791,630 of JBBPDH010000027.1, forward strand.
TTAACCATACTGAAGCCCATGGTCAACTAGGGGTTGCATGACTAAACTTGTACTAGTTAACTACTCATCATTACAAAACAAAACGAAAAACAAAATACATGAGCCAAAGAAAAATCTGGTTGTCAAAGCAAAGTAGTATTTTGTTAGTAGCATGCTGGTGACTGGCTGCAGCTGATGTGTTTTAGATGTGCACTGCAGTTTTTGTTGTACTTCAGCCTGTCCACAGTAATACACAGACTGTCTGATGAAACCTGCATCAAAAATCAGCACAGTTCTCAGAATTGCATCTCTCAGGATAAATTTAAACTGTATCTAACCATCTGGTTGACAAATGATTGTATATCAAGCTAAATGCTAATAGCTGATTTTTGGACTCTGCTTTTTGGTTTTTCCGCTACTGTACTTCAGGCACTGCCCTTGAATAACTGTCTTTTGCCCATAGCAGTAAGTGGAGGATTTATTCAACTAGTCTATGCAACCCCTTATGGCTAACACATGATTAGAACACCACATGACATCACATTCAGGTATGGTATCTACACCAGGGGTCAAGAAGCAATACTGATTGTTATAATTTGGCACATGATTTGGCACATTATAATGAGCAACACACTGGACCACCAGACTGTGGAATGAGTCACTCGAACGGTTTCCCTTTAACCCTAATTAACCAGAGGCACCTAGAAAGATTAAGCAGCGATATCAGTAAATGCCTGCTAGAGAAGCAACAGCCAAAACACACACCCACACCCACACAAAGAGAAAGGAGTATGAGACAGAGGAGATGGTCGCCTTGACACACAATTCAAATCTCACACACGCAGAGAAAAGGCTTTCTTACCACTTCCTCTTCGGACTGCTTGAAAAGTAATTGGACACATACACACACAGAAAATGTCAAAGGAGGGTTAGTAACAGAGCTCAAGGAAAGGGAGATGAGAAAATGATAGTCGTACTTTCATAGAAAGCACACAAACATTAAGAGATTAACAAAACTGAGAGTAAATGAAGGAAAGTAACAGTAAGGTCTCAAAGGAAGTTGGCAACAACATAAAACGCTTTAAAAACTGCTATTCCGATTCAGAAAATTTTAAATCGATGTTAATATGACGATTTTAAGCTCAAACGTGTGTTGTTTTGTTTGTAAAGCTTGTTGCCATGGGACACAGGAGTGGCAGGGTGGTTAAAAAGGGGCTGACCCATTTTAGAGCAGCGCTGGTATGCAGGACACACTCTTAGTGACTCACTGACTGGAATGTCCACCACCTACCCCCCTGCTGACTACAGAGACATCACCGAATACACAGATTATCCTGGTGAACCCAGTGATCTAGTATTACTGGAAATCAACGTTTATGATTTCATTTGCTAACTAGTGTAAGTCTCACAACTAACATTGGACTAGTGATTATTTTTTTATTTTGAGTAGCAAACAATTAAAAAGAACTTCAATTAAGAATAACAGATTATATTCATAATCTTTCAAGGATACAAATATATATACAGTAAAACCTGCGGGGGTTACGTTCCAAAAGCAGCTGCGTACAGTGAAAAACCACTAATATGTGATGTAGGAAAAAAAAAAAAAAAAAAAGCCTAAAAACGTAACTTTCATTTTAAACTCAACTTAATATATTACCCTTAAAGAAAATGTAAAGGTCAACCTGTATCTGCACTGTACAGTTTACACTAAACTCCCATAATGCAAGAACATAATAATAATATATTATATTTGTGTTGACAAGTTAAACGTTTTACTCATTCACATTCAGAAACAGCTCAGACTTTGTACTTGGAAAACACTGCATAAATTAGTATAATGTTTCTATAAATATTGGCTCTATATAAGGCCAAAATAGGTGGCTTTAAGTATCCTCACAGTATTAAAATAGATTTTTCACAATAAAATAGAAATGGCAACATAGACGTTTTCTGGCCCAGAGGACAGGCAGCATAGCTTAACTGAAAAAAATGGGTATGGATCATTCATAAAAACAGTAACACACAACTAGTGTTGTTCTCACCTCTGGCTCATCCTCTGTCTGCTGTGAAAGTTGGTCATGCTGAATGATCTCAGCTTCGTCCTCTGTCGGACCATTCCCCACTCTAATCCCCCCAAAGTTATGTGTGCCCTGTAAAGAGTGAAGACAGCAGAAAGTGACATTTATTTACAGGTTAAAAATACTAAAATTACTGAATGACCTCATGACTAGAAGTAAAAATGCCAAATGAGTGTGTGATGCAGATATTAAATTGTGAATAAGCCCTTACAAGGTGCTTCTTCCACAGGTACTGTCTACGCAGAACCATTGTCTTTACTACAAGCATACAAGGCACACAGGCAAGAGCAATGACCACCAGCAGGGACTGAATGACCATCTGCAGAAAGAGAGAGAAAGGCATTAGAAATATAATCTCATTAAAAAACAATTTATTCCCTTGTTTTAGTGAAAAAGCAAAATTATTTATTTTATACTACAGCTATTACAACTGGCACATATACACAGGTACATACACCTATCACCCACAATATCAAAACCCCTGCCAGGTGAAGGTAACATTATTTTGTTTCAATAGCACCAGTCAGGGGCTGGACATATTAGATAGCAATGAATAATCTGTTTTTGAGTAGATGCGTTAGAAATAGGACAAATTGCAAGTGAATGACTGAGCGACTTTCACAAGGGGGAAAAATTTTATGTAAGATGAGTCTTTTAGGGTGATCCTGGTTATGCAGTGATTGGTGCCCATTAAAAATGGTCCAAGGAAGGACTGCCGATGAACTGGTGACAGGGTTAATGGGGAGTGAATGCCGGCCTGTATGCTGCAATGTTCATGCTGACTGTGACAGAAAGGTGACAGAACACACAGTGCTGTAAATGCGGCTTTGCAGCCACAGATCGTTTGGAGCGCCCATGCTAACCCCTTTCCACCATCGAAAGTGAGCCTCTCATCTGGACCACGGAGAAATGGGGGAAAATGTTTGATTAATCAAGTTTCGTTTTACATCTCGAGGACAGCCGGGTGCACACACACTGCTTAACTGCAAGCCAGCATGATGTGCTAGTCAATGTTCTGCTGGAAAATCCTGGATCCTGGCATTCACATGTGATGCAACCTAGACATGGGCTTCTAGCACAGCTCGTCTTGAGCCTCCACCACTCAAGAGAAGAGGGAAACATGCGTCAAGACTCTTCTCAGTCCTGGCTCC
>JBBPDH010000027.1:5818634-5841447 GCA_037974565.1 Clupeocharax schoutedeni
CAAACCAGCTCACACCAGTGCGGGCAGGTTTGGAGTGTGGGACAGTGAAGAACTTCATCAGCGGAGGAATGGACTCATGGCAATTCATGACCACGCCCATCACTCTTAGCAGATGAGCTCCTGCTGTATTTCAGGGCGGGTAGGGAATGGCTCTGAGAAACTGAAGGTATCCCGGCCTGTCTTCAGGTCCCCTTGCCCGGGACACGTGGGATACACCGGAATGACGACCATTTCTGGGGAAGGTGCAGGACTCTCCGGCTCCGATTCTGATTGGCTGGCCTCCTGCTCCTCAAGTGATGTGGGAGCACCATGGGGGTGAGTGTGTGTGGTATTTAACCAAGGGTGGTTCAAACAATCTTCTGCTGTTGCTCGTTTTCTAAAGAAAAGGCAAAACATTTTGCCAGCATTAGCACCTCAAGTAAGATTTCTTAACGTTTGGTTTGTACAATACAGACGAAACATTACGTTTTTGTTGCTGCATACAATAATGGAAAAATTGCCTTGCAATAATCTAAAAGGATGTGACATGGTTTAAAACTGCCTCACATTATATAATGTGACTTCCTTACTTTATCAAGGATATCAGTGTTCACAGAACACTGAAAAGAATTCAGTGATTGGACAGAGGCCAATACATTCATTGTATGCTAACATGCTTGTTGCTTCTGAGATAAGGGTATGAATATGTGCACATTGAGGCCAACACTGCAAAACTGACTACCAAACAATACACTGTGCAGCCCCACTTCAGGTCAATTTCAGTTACAGATAAAACCAAATCTGTGGTGAAGCGCTTCATAATTGTGGTCTAAAATGGCAGGTTGACACTGCAGCGACCACGGATTCACGTTTTTTCCAGCAGTTCCACGAAACCCCAGTCCTCAAACTTATCTCCCCCTTTCCTTCTCCCCAGGTTTTTCCCTTCTCTTCGGGATTACTTGCATACAGAAGAATTTTTCCACATAGTTTTAACCTCTCATTTTTCCTCTCCACCTTTCACACTGTCGATGATCTGTGGCTATAAAGTTTTAGTAAGGGCAGATTATGATTCTGGATCAGAGGCAAAGGCTGCCATCGTTTCTCAATGTGCTGCAATGGTGACAGATCCGGGCTGCCATTAGTCACACCGACTGAGCCAAAACGGCCACTGCTGTGCATCAGCGTCAGCAGGGAGTTGAAGTAATGTGGGAAAACAGCAGGAGAGTGGGGTCACCTAACTGTACACTGGAAACCAAGAGGCCATTGCATTTTAATGAGATTAAGACCCAAGATTAGAACGCCGTGTTTATTTTTTCATTGAGAGGAGCAAAGCCAACCCCAGTTGCTTCATCAGTCAGGTTATGTAAGCTCACTTAAATGCAACTGGAGCAGAAAAAGACTAATTTTCTTTAGTTTAGATACAGCTAGATTTATATCTTCAAGATGAAGAAATAGATAAATCCACCATTTCCCAAGAACTTTAGACCACTAGCGCTTCCACCTTCTGAAAAGGTGTGTCCGGAAAATAACCTGAGGACATCTGTCTGTTTCGGGTTCTGATCGGTTTTGATTTCCAAAGTGGAGGTACTATGAAGATCAAGAGTTCTCCAACAGCCTAACTCTGAAAGTGCTAGGCACTACCTTTTGCCTTACCTTGGGCTTTTGTGGAGCAGAGATTGGATAAAGTCCACAGCGAGGGCAGAGATACCATGGAAAACATCTTGGGAGTAGTCCACATTGACCTGGGAGACATTGAGGAAGGTTTCTTGTTTGTCCTCACCCAGGAAAGGAGACTCACCCGTCAACATCACATACGTCAACACACCAATGCTCCTGCAGGATATAAAGTAAGCATAATCAATAAAAAAGGAAATAACACAATAACACATTTTCTGTGAAACCTTTCCCAGTCATTCTGGTGGAGAGGGTGAGCCTGAGGGCTTTATATATGATGCTGTTTGTTCTAATCTGATAGCATTAATAGGATGGGAACGGCACACAATTTTTCTACATTTTATTGATCTCAAAGTTCTAATAAAGTAAGCATGCCATGCAACTAATGCATGTAAACACACCCTTGCTTTTTGAACTCTTACTTACCACATGTCTGTAGCTGTGGTGATGGGTTCATAGCTCAGAACCTCAGGAGCTGTGGGTAAAGGGAAGCAGACTGTTAATTCCTAATCGGAACACACTAACATTGTCAGTGCATACATTAAACACTATCAGCCTACATTTGGCTTAATAAAATTGACCAGGTCACAAATCCATTTGCATCTCAGACTGGTACTTAGCCACATGGCTCGAAGGTAAATGAGCCAGACATCATGATGCACTATTTGTAGTCAATAAAATTATCCACAATGCATCTACATTGTCGAAATACAGTTACATGTATTACCGAAAAAGTCTTTCATTAACATGCACTTTCGCAGTAAATTGCTCTGCTGTTACATCTCACTCACCCACATACTCCGGTGTGCCCAAAATCTCTCGGACTTCCGATGTGCTGTCTACACGCCGTGACAGGCCAAAATCTACGATCCTGATATCCCCTAGCGGCTGGGCACTGGTCAGCAAAATGTTCTGAGGCTGCATTACATAAAACAGAGAGCAGAAACGTTATAACAGACTGATCCACTTTGTTTACGTTAAAAACAATCCCAATAAATCCAGTGTCTGTGGTTATGCATTTTGTTACGATATCTATACAAAGGTAGAATCTTCCACTGCACTCTTCATGTTTTGACACACAATATACTCCTTTGTGCAATTATTTCGAGTGTAACAGCTTTCAGCAGCAAATTATTTTGGGTTGAGTGCACGATGGATCGGTTATAGATGCAGTTAAAGGTGTTCCTTGAGCTCAAAACGGCACCAAATCATGTAGGATTTAATTGGCCATGCAAAGGATGTGAGTTTTGCATGTGTTACACAATGAAGAGCCACTCCTACTGGTAAATACATCACCATGATTTATGATCTGATACTATTTGTAGGACAGTCATGGCACGCAACAGAACATTCCTACATAAAATGGACCTTAAACAAGTACGTTTGCCTTCCCCACTCTCTCTCACACACACCCTTGCTTTTTGAACTCTTGCACACCACACATTGACAAGAAAGATGCTGGTGACAGTCAATTGAAGGGCTCTTTTCCGAGAGCGCAACACACGCAGTCCAGTGAAGCAACATTCCTGGGTCATTTTAATTTGTACTTTAACTTGTGTGTTTACCAGTGATCTGTGGTTTGGCAGCACTGTCTGTGCAACTTAAAACAGCTGATGCATGACTTGGATAAGGCACGACTTTTCCCCGGCTAGGTTTTCCAGCATCTTAATAAATCCCTGTCCCTCTTTCCGCAAGCCTCTCTTTCACTTTACATTCACTATCAATCACTGAATGTCTACAGCTTGTCGCCACGGTCATTCTGATCTGATAAGGCATCCTAAAAATCCCAACCATATATCCCAAGACCTCAAATACATACAGCTGTAATTAGCCACTTGTCACCAAGACTGCTTGGGACAGAACAAATTCAAATCCCTGATTGAAAAACTACAGCTATTACGGTCATTATGTTTTATTTCAAGTAATATATAGTTTTTTTATATTCATCTTTTAAGTAAGAGATAGGAAATAGTCTAGGATACTTAAAAAAGATTAATAGTACACATTATGTAGCATTATGTAGCAAAATATAAGGAGAATGTAATATGAATGATTGTCATGACTACTGCCACAAGTATTTTGGGCCTAGAATGACTCTTGTCTTTTGTTTTCCATACACACACGCCTAAATGACAACAGTGAAGATTTACTGGCCCCAGAAAACAAATAACAGACTTCCCATCTGCAGCTTCTGTTTGTTATGTAACCTGTTTTCTCTCTCTGTGTGTGAAATTCCGTGCAGAAGAACTTTCTGGAGTCATTGATTAATGCCATCAGTAACTGTAGACTTTGACAGGGGCACAAGGGTGCATTTGTAAACAAGCCTACCTTTAGATCCAAGTGGACAACACTGTTCCGGTGAAGGAAAGTCACGCCCATTAGAATCTGTCGAGCCAATCGGATCACATCTTTCTCTGTGAAGGCTTCGTCATTATCGGCAACACACTGGTTGAAAATCTCACCTCCAGCAGCACTGAAAGTGTGAAAAAAGATATACAGAGAGATGAATACATTTTTTTTTTTTATTTAAGTACCAAATAAATTTTTGGTTTGAACTATGTTGAGGTTCCTAGAATTACTCTTCTCTTCATAACATTAATCAGCATGAATGGAGGGGGATTCACAGTTGGTAAAAAAAAAAAAAAAAAAAAAGTTATGTTCACCCTCCTTGGGCCTATAGCCATTAAAAATGTACCAGGCTTCCAAGACAGACTGTGAAGAACATTAAAGTACTGAGACTGCCAAGAACACACACACACACTCAAAATTATATAACACTTTCTCAGCGCTTTGACCCAGCAACGAAAATGTAAAAATATAGAAGTGACCCCATGACAGGCGCCACAGAAATCACAATAAATCAATACACCCTACCTCAGGCTTTAATTACCCCAGATTTATGGGTTCTAGAATAAGAGGGCAGGACCTACAGGTCATTGCTCTATGGTGATAACCAAAGGAGGTTTCCAGAACTCCTACGGTCATACATGAATCATCAGTCATCCTACCCTCGATACAGCAAAATGTAATAAACCCATGCCGGTTGCCTAGGGTTTTATTGTCATGGTTGTTGTAGGGGGTCAAATCAAATTAGTCATGTTGTCTTGCTTTTGTAAAGTAGAATGTGCTGTTAAAACCACCATTAAAAAAAAAAAAAAAAAAAAAAAGTTACAGCATGCATACTTTTCATTCTGCCTGCAGAGAGAGCTCTCACTTTAAAAATAATAGCCTTTCATACACAATAGCTCTAAGTGCTTCAAAAAAATGTATAATAATAATAGACTATGTGAAACACCTCACTGTGACCAGCTACACCCACAGCCTCATCAGATTCCCCCTGCAGCCTCGTCAGCCTCACCTGCTTAACAAGACATCTAATTACTACATCACAGGACACCTCAGGGGGTGATGGACGGGGCAGGTCAAGTCTACGTCTTGCGTAAGTTTGGCTTAGGTTACTGTGACCACAGGGATTTGCCGCTAGATGTGCTTTTAGGCGATGAAAGGAGGCGCAATGAGAGCCATGTGCGGGGGGGGTTTAGACCTGCGTGTACACTGTAATTGTTACATAATTCCAGCTCCAGCTGTGTAAATAATTGGGGCACTGACTATGACTTATCAGTGCGGCCATCACCTTTCAGTTGAACCAGGAGCTCAAGGTCCTGCCTGGGGAAAATGGCAGGGGCCAATGCTACTAGATCTGAAAATATTCAGAAACAAAGCTCAAAATACACATTCTACTCCACAGAAAAACACACGCTTTATGTAATAATAATAAAAAAGATAGTTCTGGAATTAAAACTGGCTGAGCAGCTCAAAGAACACAACAACAGCCACAACATTTAAATTTAAAAATGATGGCTACACTAAAACCGCATTTTAATGTTCACGGGATCTTAACCATGGCCATGGTCTACTCTGGTCTACTACTTAAAACGGTCTGTGATCATACATGCATACACATGCACGCGTGCGTAACTGCAGTGTAAAAAAAACATGGCTTCTCATGGCTTGCTGCTTTATTTACCTTGTGTGTTTGTGTGTGAGAGACAGAGCAAATTTAAAACATCCACATTGTGGTTTTGTGGAGCAGGTCTGAGTTACGGCTTTTCACCAACAGCCTGGTTAAAGAAACCAGATTCACAGTGAATCACTGCACTGCACCGAATTGAATTTTCATGCTTACTTCATTACTTCACTGCCACTGGCTATTGCTTGGGTACACACAGACAAGGATATCAGGTAATATATTAGAATTAAACCCTGGGACCAGAAGCTGCACTTCTTTAGGTTACAGCTCTCCTCATTCTCCTTCTGCTGATCATGAGCACTTTGGCTTTTCCTTAAAAAAAACCTCAAAAAACAATAAAAGCAACAAAAATAAAGGGGGGCCCTGTCTGAGGCTAGAGCCAAATGACTACTGTAGTAGCTTTATAATGCTCCAAGTAGTCAACACAAAGGATACTGCAATTACTGACAATTAAAGGAAAACTATGGCTGACCATTTAAAGACATTCCAGGACACATCAAAGGATCCTTAGCCAGGAATATAACTTTGTCACTATGAAGAGAGTCTTCCAGACTACACAGTTCTGGAAAATGAACAGCTTTCTACAAACTCCTCAAACGTTGACGTCCTTTTCACTCGATTTGTGCCAGATGTCAAGCAAAGGGAGACACTGGCCTGTATTAGCACATCTATAACAGCTGAAAGGCCCTAAAGTATATCATTCTGCAGCTGGCAAGAGAGAAAAACAAGAGAGATGAAAAGGAAAAGGAGAAGCATGTGAATTAGATAAAGTTGTGGTAGTGAAAAAGTTACATAAGCAGTGTGGGATCAACTAATGCCAGGCTAAGATTAAGAAGTTCAAAGTGAGTAAGACAGAGGGATAGGAGGAGACGAGAAGTGATGGGGGTTTTTTAATTAGACAGGAATGAATAACGTATTAGTCATCAACAGAAAAAAGGTGAGAGGAGCTCAGAGATAACTGTCAGTTCAAAGACTAGAAACCTCAAATCAGACAGATGCTTTACCAACAAAAGGGCAGCCGAGTACCAAGAACTGACCAAGCCGTGTCCTGACATGTATGTGGATTCTTGTAAAACTTTCATATGGGGCATTTTCTGTGCTGCAGTATGCTGCCTTTAAATTTTAAATGGTTAAGATAAGAAGTGTGCCACTTTTCTCTGCACTCCGCTGCGCTGAGGATGTGGTTGTGGCTGCAGGCTCGTATGTTTGTGTCTGTGTGTGTTTGCTGCTGCTGAGCTGCTTTTAGAAGACTTGCGAGAAAACCCACAGGAAATGGAAAATTATTTCTCTGTATCTCCGGCTCATGCTCTCCCTCTTTCAGTCTCTCCTTCTGGTTTTACTGTGAAACGGGCCCACACAAATCTCAGGGAGAGAGAGGGAGAGGGAAAAAGAGACAAAAGAACATCCCACTTAAACAGTCCTTTTCCTTCATCCACACATTAAACAGACTCAAGCAGAACTTTCCGGCCTTCTGTTAATATTAACATGCCTGGAATGCAAAGAGAGAGAGATAGAGAGAGACAGACAAAGAGATAAGTACAGAGAATGAGAATAATGGAGAATGAATGTGGGAGAGGGGAGAAATTAACAGAAAAAGAACAAAACAGAGTATAATGAGAAGGACAAGACGAGTACTACCCGTCAGCCATGACAATCAGCTTGCAGTCAGTACACCACCGAGAATGTGACACCTTCCTAATAAGGTAAAGACACAAGACACTCATTGTGTCTGCGGTATCGAGCTGCTATCTGACGCACAGCTGATCTTCAGCAGAAGTTAACACAGGAAGTGGGTTTTTCTCCTTTTCAACCCATTGAGTGTCAGACACAGATGCAATCTACCATTTCTCAAAACCTTCGTCACTCCATCATCCAGCATCCTGTTTCTACACAGAAACACAAACACGGCAGGAACAGTAAGAAAAAAAAGGGCAGACTTTGCAAAAGCACAGCAGTTTTGAAGAGAACGGGAAAAATCTAGACACAATTAGTAGACAGCAAGATGGCGAGATGGAGAGGGGCATTTTGGTAAATGTTTTTCAGGGTTAATGGTCTCTCATTTCCACCTCATTAGAGGCTATCATCTCTTCATACTGATACTGCTGCAGAAGTTGGGAGTTCTACATGACAGCGCATTCTGCTCTGCACAGCACCGTTATGCAAAGCCCTTACAGCATCTACACACAATATTGTAATTATAGGGTGACTAACTGGTATCACTATACAGTAATCCCCCGCTTTTTGCAGGTGTTACGTTCCAAGAGCACCCATGTATAGTGAAAAACTGTATTGTTGGGCTTTGGCAAAAAAAATGCCTACAATGGCTATTTTTATAGTGTAAACCTTAAATATTCCCCCAAATATGCACTTAGAACACTTTCATTTAATTTAAAACTCATTTTAACGCATCACCCATAAATAAAATTTAATGGTAAACCCGTATTCACCTCTTAATGTAAATTCCCTGGCAACTCTGTAGGTCGTGGAACAAAAGTATTGGGACATCTGATCTACTCGGGCTAATACATATGAGGGCTCGTTTTAAAGGTCTCATGGAGATCTATTGAAATGTGGAGTTTGAAGTGTCTGAGTGGTCGGAAACCCTGGAATGGAATTCGAAAAAAGCTAAAAAGACTAAAACATGCAGAAAATATATATTTATTGCCTCAAAAAAGCAAAACATGGGGAGGATATTTGCAGTCCTTGTGTGACTGAATCTGCAACTCCTGATCCATGTAAAACATAACAGAACATCACACAGAGGCCAAGCTACCATATGTGTGGCAACTTCTTAGGATCTTTTGGGGTGCCCAGTGAGTTGTCTTCCTTAGCAGAGCAGAATAAGGTCATGGTCACTGGCCAGGTTTGAATTATGTATTAGGTTTAAATCCAGGGAGCTACAGCCGCATTTGCTGAAAAATAAAGAGAGACGGAGAGATAGCTAGAGACTACTTTGGGATGGATCTTGGACAAGGTTTAGAGGGGAAAAGCACAAGAACAGTGCATTCTCCTGAGGGAGAGGTTATTCTGAGTTTACGGTTTCTCTGGTTTCTTGTGGTTATTAAGTTGGAACACGCATCAGAGACCAGCAGCGAGGTTCACCCCAGGGTTGAGGTGCAAAATACACACACTGAGGCTTAGAAAGCCTATAGACTCAACAGAATGACTCTTGAAAACAAAATTTCTGATTTAGCAAATGGTAAAAGAATGTGGCATACAAAAAAAAGAGCTACAATATACACTGTGCACGCGCGCCCGCACTTTTTCTCCTGCAGGAGACAGCATTTTACACTGCTGACTCCTGCAGTGCAGAACCTTAGCTCTCAGGGCCTATGCCTGGATCCCCATGTATTTAAATATGTATGTGTGTGTGTGTGTGTCTTACCATTCGAGCACGAGGATGATCTCCGTGCTGGTCTCGTACACCTCATGCAGCCCCACTATGTACGGGTTGGCCTTAGCTGACTCCAGCACAGCGATCTCATTCAGGATGTCCCCACGGCAGTCCTGGCCCTTCCGTCGTTTCCGTAGAAATTTGGCAGCGTGCTCCTTCCCTGTAGCCTTCTCCACACACTTCTTCACCACGGCAAACTTCCCTCTGGAGGGTGACAAACAGACCTCAGTCCATCACTCCACTTTACACACGACTAGTGTCTAGTTTGAGAATGATCCACATTTTAATGCATGTTTTTGAAAAAGTGTAGTGTTTGTCATTTCAAAACTATATATAAAATTGGAGAAGTTCATATACATACATCTCCATATATAAAAAGTGTTACTGGGTTAGTTATGAATAATGGAAAATAAATGAATAAAGAAAGCTTCCAGGACAGCAAAAGGTTTACAAATCTTCGGCGCCACTCAAATTATTGTTTTTTGTCCACAACAGACTGCGTTTGCTGAAAGGTGTCTAAAGGCACGCTGTGTGAACAGAAATTAAACTTAATCCTACATTACAAACATTTTCCCAACAGATACAGTTTACACAATTTAAACCAAAGCTAGTGATAACCTGTGTGTGTGAGGGGGGGACCCACACACACACACACACACTGTCAGCACTATTGGCCACTAACGCCTGAAGCCTGACTGAGTGATTGCATGTGTTAGTATGTGGGAGGCAGACAGCCACAGGCTCATCAACACAAGGCATTTCTCCACAACGAGATGACAGGTCTGTTGACCACAGTGACTCATGTTCATGGCAGCCATCAGACCGTCATTTACAGCACTCTCGTTATTACCAGCACTCAGAGGTATAACACGCTGGTGATGTCACACACAGAACCGTCGTTCTCACAATTTCTTAACCGCATGCAAGCTATGTGTTAAAGGAACTGCATCAACGCTCTTATCACGAGTTGACATTTGAGTGGCGCCGTTAGGATTATTCAGTTGACCTTGATTTAGAAAGGTTACTGATTAAAATGTCCCTTCAGGATTTATCTGCATGGGCTAAACGTCTTTTTTTCTGTGCAGGTTTCTCTTAGTGTAAGACAAAGACAAACCCAAAGACGATTTTTATGTTTGAACACAGTTTTGTCACACATTCCATAGTTACTACTGGGACAAATCCATGTCTCAAAAAAGCAGCTTTATGAAAGTAGATTATTATATATTTAAGGAGAACCTTTCTCTCTTATTTTACTATTATTTTAGTATGTTGGTAGGTTTTGATAGGCTATGTATTGTCTATCACTACTCCGATTTCACTGTTTAGCTCTTTAAATAGAACTCAGTACTTTCTTTCCTTCATATACCGCTCTATCTCCCTGTAGTCTTTTTTCACACATTTTTCTCTTCTTTCTACCTCGGGCATCTGCAGCTTTTTGTGCTTCTGCGAAGACATCCTGACGTTCAAGATAAGAGAGTGACAAGAGTCTGAAGGATTTCCTCTGCACGCATGCATATACACACACACACCCACTGTTTCTACACATTTGATGTCCTTCCCACACACTCATTTGACACCTCAGCAACTACTCAAAAGAGTGAGGACTGTGCTCTGCCCATGCAAGCAGGCAGACAAAGACAGAGAAGCCAAATTGGACACTCTTGTCTGACAATGAAAAGAACAAACTGCTTCTCTGTCTCTTTAGAAACCCTCACAATAAGACAACTGCAGTGTATCTTAGGGCATCTGTGTGTATGTGGGGGGTACAAGAGACCACCCACTCTACTACAGCTAGAAATAACTACCCCTTCTCTCTCCTGTCACCATGTCAGTGATATTCAACCAAATTGCAAATAAATAAATTGCAACAGAGGCTCTAATGGAAGGATTGGTGGTCTTGGCATGATTAGGGCAACACAGTTTATTGTTAAAAGTATATGTGTGAAAAGGGATTATCATCAATTATAATAGTAAATAAAGTATGGGCTGTATGTGTTCAAGCCTGTGTGAAACAGTGGGAACATGCCTTTGGTTAACTAGTGTTGTCCCGCAGGTCTATAGAATATCTCAGAATGCTGCAATGTGTATTTGAGCCCTGTGACAAATTCAGAAAACTTTTATTGCAAGTTTTGACCAATCACAGTTTGTGTTTTGATTCATTTTAATGTGTCTTTTGCAAGGCATATCAATTACTAAATGCAGCAATCTAAATGCAAGTATTTTGTCCATATCAAGCAGCCCTATGTTCTGGTTTTGCACAGTAAAACCACATGGGGTCTGAGCCATAGTCTCAACTGACTTCCCTGCTAATGCTCTTTGCTTCTGATTGGCAGAAGGTGGTACTGTGGGAGCAGTTTGGTATCTGACCACTCATTGTGTCCTGAATTCACCAGCAGCCCAGTGTAAATGCTCCAATGCCTCAGCAGCTTGGCACACACTGGGTATTTCAACGCTGCCAGTTTTCAGAAGGACAGCTTCATTAGTCGAGCACGTGAGGAAGCTTAGCAAAATGGTCCCAAACAAAAGAAACTCACACAAACTCTCGCATTTTCTTCAATCTGGCCACCATTTTAACCACCTGCTGAGGAAGTCCACAGTTCCTAGAGGTCAACTGAAGACAGACTGGGTGAAGTTAAGTTCTGATGGCCTGAGTGGGTTTTGGGTGGCCACAAAATACAAAGAACAAGGTCAAAAAGAACATGGGCCCCAAGTAAAGAATGGAATTTAGAGCTTCTTGCTTAAGGATGTACAACCCAAAAGGTTGTTGTGGGGGGTGATGCTTGAGAAAGTTGACAAAAGGTCAAAGGCCATGACACGTGTGATCATAATTCACTTAAACCATCATCCTATGTTGAAACTGTTAAAGACAATGACAGAATTTGGTGCTTAGCAGTAGTATGAACATGATTTAGTTTGGGGAGGGCTGGACCACTAAGTTAGACATGGGATAACAGCCTTTTAACCCTTTCAAAATACAGAACTACTGCTGATCACAAAATATAAGGGCCACACACACATCCATGCACACAGAAAATGCCTTGTTTGACTCTAAGGTTGAAGTGTGCATTCAGATGCCTTAAAAGGATTAAAAGGATGTTTCCATTCATGATAGAGCCAGGAAACAGACACACGATGTGGTTTTTCGACCCACATGCAATAGTGGTTGTGCATCCTGCATGAAAGTAGATCAGTAGCAGCATTTTTTTAACCTCTTAGATTTGTGTGTGTGTGTGTGTGTGTGTGTATGTGTTGGGAAGGGGGCTAGAAAGGGATGCAGGGGTATCTTTTCCCCCTTCCAGTTACTGAAATGCATTTCCAAATTGGCCTTTTACAGTCATTTAATATGGGTAATGTTTGCTGCCTCCTTACATCATCCCCATGCCTAAATGAACTTTGAACGGTTGTTGTACTAACCATTGCTGCAAACAGGATACACAGCAAGATGTGGGGACAGTACTTTCAGAATCCACAGGGGAAGTTCCCAAAATGCTTCAATCAGGCCACAACACTTATGTAATACTAGAAAGTGGGACACCCACAAGAGCCTATGTGAAATATTAGGAGGATATTCAATGAGGGAGCCATTCCTCTGAAAATAATCCATCACTCAATCTTCCCCCGCCCATTGTTCTGCATGCTTTCTAAGAAGTGGCATCTCTTTGCATCTGTAATAAAGAGGAATCCTATTCTGTTCCTGGGATCTACTAATCGAGCAGAATTCTGGTCCCGCCCTGGTCTAACATTAACATACCTGATCCACATAATCAAAGAGGTTACAAACAATAGGACCAACAAGATGGATCTGTTTTAAAGAGACAGGCTAAGAAAGCATTCTAACATGCCTTACATGTCAGTGATTATCAGAAAGATCTGAATGATTTAAGACTCCTAGGCCTAATGATGCCACTGATCTAGAAAGCAACCATTAACATGATGCCATTTGCACAATGCTGAGTGGTGGCTTTCATTAGGAACTTTTTGTGATCTAAAGAATGAAGTTAGATGAGGACTGACAACCCTGTAATTCATATATGAATTCCGAACAAAGGTCAACATTTCTACAACAATTCATAGCACATCTCATCAGTGCCTGTACGAACGTGAATTCAAAATCAGCCTCTGATTTTTATATGCTAGTTACTGATGGTTGAGGCATTTGTCTAAAACCTTTAAAGGACTCCATCCTACACTATGCGGAGTTAAACTGATAAAACATCTGTCTGTGGCTCAGTGTGATGCCTGTACATGGTGGGTAACAGGTTTACAAAGTGTCTGGGTGCAGGAATGCAGAACATTTTGACTGGGCATATGAGCAGAGACTCAATCTCTCCTCAATCTTCCGCTTTCAGTTGGAGGCAGCAATCTGGTCAGAAAATCAGATTGGATTGTGTGGGCTATATAGAGAACTGCGGGCCTCGTGACCCATGCAGGTGGTGTCATGAATGTGGTTTATTCAGGGAAAAGGAACATTCCAGGCAAGTTACTTGGACTGTCTTTGATTCTTATAGGCCTCTCTTTCTCTCGCTTTCCCCCTCATGCCCACCAGAATGTTCAGTTTTCAGCCATGCCAGAAGATATGAGAGATCTCAATCTAACAAGGGAAGTTGTTAGATTGAGAGTTAAGTATTTGCTGGACAGCTTAGAGCTTTAAACAAGACCAAACTGTTTTCTGTACTATATGCATGCAAATTTAAATGAGGACAATTCAAACGTAGTTCAGCATTGTACTAATGAAAATGTCCAAACTGGCTGTTTTCCAGCAGCAGCCTGCATATGTGGCTTGTACAACAAGCAAACGAGCCATAAGGACATGCACTATATGGACAAAAATATTGGGACACACCTGTTTTTCAGGGTTTGGGATAGGACCCCTTACATCCAGTGAAGGGCAAACTTAACGCTTCAGCATACAAAGGCATTTTGGACAACGTCATGTTTTCACCTTTGTAATCAGTTTTAGGGAAATTGCCTTTTCTATTTCAGCATGACTGCGACCCAGTCCATAAAGATATGGTTGGATGAGTTTGTTGTGGAAGAACTTGGCTGGCCCGCACACAGTCACACTTTCTCGAACAAAATCAATGTCTGACATTACAAATAAATGAGCACAATTTTCCACAAGAAACGTAAAATCTTGTGGGAAGCCTTCCAAGATGTGGAAGCTGGTATAGCTACAAAGGGGGGCCAACTCCATATTAAAATCTGTGTGTTTAAATGCTGGTCCCTGTCGGTGTAATACTTGAGCGTCCAACTACTTTGGTTCACATGGTGTAAAGAAGTCATCCTGGCGGCTACAGATTACACGGCCTAAAACCGATCTTACGTTTACGTTTACTTATGAGCCCGAAACAGATTATATCTTCACTTAAAAGTTAAGAGGCATTCAGTTTTAGGCTTATCCCTACCAGCCGTTTTGGACAAAGTCCCGTCTTCTGTGCAAGCTTTACTCACAACACGCGTTATGATTGGCTAGTTGGCCAAACTGACAAGCGAACCGGGAGTCAGGAGGCGGGACTTTGTTGAAACGCGGTGGGAAAAAAATCTTTAACTCTCCCCCGGTCCCAAAGATTATCAGGTACACGTGCAGAACCTATTGCCAGAATAAATATGTTTTAATCCAACTGGCAGCAGTTCGTGCTCCAATTAAAGCCGTTTATTTACCATTTCCCCGTCGTTCTCACGTTCGTTAATCAGTCAGCCCCACTCCACAACCAAAACACACACACACACTTTTAAAACACTTCAGAACTCATTAACTAGACTAAACGTAAGATACTGCAAACAATTAAGGAGACTCACCTGCCCAACTCCCTGCCCACAAGGTCGTAGCTGTTCTTAAACGGGTCTGTCCTTATCCTCGTGTGGATTTTTGTCACCATACCGTTCTTGCTCATGACAGCAGACTCCAGCATTGCAGTTAAGAGGAGAACGTTTGTTTGTCCTCTGAGGAGTAAAAGTTGACAAAAGCTTGCTTGGCAATTTTAGAAAATTGGAGCTACGTCTAGTCCATTGGATACACACTTCTTGTAGGTGAAAAGAGAACGAAATGAGTGCCTCAAGAGGTCAAAAACACAAACAAAAGAACAGAGACAACGCACGAAGACTATCGTTTGGAAGAAATGTCATTAGAACCTGTGTCCAGTGTAATTAGTCCATGAATGGGAAGAAAAAAAGACCAAACGTGTGGACACACGTCTGCAGCCAGTAATCAGCTGGAGAGTGAGGACAAGCACGCCGTGCGAAGGGGAACCTCAAGGAAGCCACGCCCCTCCGTACATGTTAGCCAATTAGTGCTTAAGTCTGGGTTAATGGGTGTGGCTTTACCTGGATGAGGTTTGGATTTGCTGGTTGTGTTCTTGCATTAACATGACATTACTTTGAAAATATGTGAAAATATCACCGTTCCATGCGTTGCCTTGAGCTGAAAGGACTGTAACTGAGTCAGATCTGTCCATTAGAATATAAAGAAATGTAACTGAAGACACAACCTGTTAAGTGTTTACGGGGCATGGCTTTGCATATGGGAGTTTGGATTTGCAGGTTGTGTTGAAGTTCTTGCATTAACATGCAATTCATTTTTTAAAATGGAAAACATCACAGTTCCACGTGTTGCCTGGAACGGAAAGGACTGGAACAGTGTCAGTCAGTTAGATAATATGAAGACCTGCAAATAAGGAAACGTAACTGAAAACACACACACACGCACACACACACACACACACCATTCAGGTGTGTTAACCGCGTTCTTCCAGGTGCTTGATGAACTTGTTGTCACTGGCAGAAGTACATTGTTAAAGCCTGACCTGTCATGCACCTGGTTATAAGTCATGCCATGCATGCAAGTTCACATCCACACCTAGATACCCCCCCCCCCACACACACACACACATGCTTACACATTACATAAGATACTATATCTGTCTGAAACAGAACCACACCACATGAGGCACATTATAATAGACATTCTAGGTCAGCAGCAGTGCAGAACTAAATAGGATCTGTGATACCCTAAAATATCACATTTCTTTTGTCTTTTGAGACGGTAATAAAAGCAGTTTCTTGTGAAGAGCAAAGTTAAATAAGGGGAAGAGGGACGTTGGGTGAAAGTTTAGATTGAGGAGACAAAGTGAAAGGATAAGATTACTAGAAAACCTCCGTGGTGTATTTGTGTATGCGTGTGTGTGTGTGAGAGAGAGAGAGATTGAGAAAGTAACTGAGAGAGAGAGAGAGAGAGAGAGAGAGAGAGAGAGAGAGTGAGAATGAGAAGAGGGGTGTTGTGAAAAAGGAAAGCATGGGTGGAATTCTGAAACTCATTAGGTAATTTGTGTTTACTGCCCTGAAGAGCGAGTCATGCCCGCCAGAGTTTCACCATGAGAAATCTGTCACCTCATCACACACAAACGCAGGACTGTGTGTGTGTGTGTGTGTGTGTGTGTGGTCTGTTGTGGCATCCAGCTGACAGACACATTCGCTGTAGCAATAGTCAGTGAGGGTCATGGCCCGCCCCTGTATGTAAAAGAGAAAGAGAGAAAGTGAGAAGACCTCTATTGTTTTACTGAATGCAACACATCACAGACTTTGGAGTTTTGGATTTATAAAGTCACAAAGGTATTTAAAGCCACACTCAGGAATCACTGGAATGGACATGTCCATGCCCTGCTCAGAAATGTGTAGGAACTGTTATGAAGTTGGACAGGAGTTACACAACTACAGAACCTACTGGGAAAGTACCAGGACACAGTGACATATATCAAGCACCAGTGCCTTATTTCAAATAACTGGTTCCTCTCATAGAATAGTTAAAATACGGCAACTTCAGTGCACTACATTGTCTTACTAGGCGAAAGGAAGTTTCCAATATTCTGTGAAACTTTTTCTAACCAGAAGCAGTTGCTACAGCAGATGGGTGGTCCATGGAGAGGTCAATTGGCTGACCATGTTTGGCACTGGAGGAACCAAAGGTCTGGAGAAACATCAGTGCTACCAGACCTTACCCAATAAAACGCGTAGTTTCAGCTGGCCAAGCGCTTGTGCGGCCTATGAAAGTAACATTGATGGCTTTACCGTGTTTATGAATAACTTTCCTCACTTTTGTCCAGCAGCAGATTTGTAATATGAACTCTGTATATTGTCCATGCTCAACAGAAAAACTGCTATAAACCATTCTAACATAGATGGTTAAAGAGAAAAAGACAAATAAGCAGAGTAAAGAAAAGGAAATGCCATTTCTATTTCTGTGCCGTGCAAGAGTGTGAGCGCATACATCTGTCTGCGCATGTATGTGTGATTGTGTTTGTTTCCGAAACCCATCTTCCAGATGGTCCTCATTCAAACCAAAAGCATGTGACCAACCTAGAAGCAAATTACAAATTGCAAAGCTAACACATGCTAGGAGAAGAGGGCATCGCTACAGCAGCCTGTGTGCTCTAGGCCAGTTTATGTAATGTTGTTTATCTGAGCTCAGGCCTCAGTTCAAGGGAGAGTCCACATGACCCTCACTATGTCTTAGAACAACATGGGGTGTGTTAGGAACCACCGCTGTAGTCGCTAGAGACTGAAATGAAACCAAGCCTGTTCATCTCCACTCAATGTGTGCACAATAATGATGAATTACACTGCAAGTTCTTCACTTTTTGTTTGGAAGTCTGAGATCATATTTTTTTGGTGAAGTTTATTACTTTAGTACTGGGCGTTAGTGCTAAGTATTGACTAAGTGTAACTACTGAAGGTTTCATTTCAAGACATGTCTTTAGAATGCTCTCTCTCATTTTCTTCCTTTTTCTCTCTCCCTCTCTCTCTCTCTCTCTCTCTCTCTCTCTCCCTCTCTCTCTCTCTTGCTAAGTCTGTGTATGAGGTTATGTGTGTGTAAACTTGTTAGCCTATTGAGTTGTTTTTCTTCTTCATGTGTTTTCTTTCTTTCTCTCTCTCTCCCTCTCTCTCTCTCTCTCCCCCTCTCTCTCTCTCCCTCCCTCCCTTTCTCTCTCTCTTTCTCTCTCTCTCTCTCCCTCTCTCCCTAAGTTTGTGTATGAGGTTATGTGTGTGTAAACTTGTTAGCTGTGTGTAAACTTGTTAGTTGTTGTGTTGTTTTTCTTTTTCATGTGTTCTTTTTCTGTTCCTGTAAACGTGGGAAAGGTCATACATTAAAAGACACAGTATTTTTCTGTTTGTAACTTCTTTATCAAATCGCAGAAATCATGACTGGGTGTTTTTCTATTGCTTATGTCATGCTGTGGGGAAATTCTCCCAAAGCACACTTTTATTATATCTGAAACAAGCTGATGTCACTCCAACTATAATTATTTATGATCTAAAATTAAATGTTAATGTTAAGAGTACATATTCAGTATTTTAGAAACATATATATAAGGGATATATCATGTTGCAGGCTGTGAAGGGGCTGTGTTAATCACAGTAACAATTGTGTCAGTATCTGTATTAAGAGCCCTATAACATTTTTAGAGTGTGTGGGCCACCAGTGTGGTGGGCCCCAGTGTGGTTGCCCCTTTGCTACCAAAGCAGTAACACCACTGAATGCCCTTCATTATGTAGTTTCTGGACATTTGTAGGATAGTACCTTTCCGAATTGTGTTTGCAATTGCGTAAATGGCAAATTATATTCAAATCATTGCACCGGAACAGCCTCCATGAAAACAATAGTTTAGTCAGACTTCATTTTCCTATGATTTTCTTACATCATCAAGATATAAACAGTATATTTCTGTTGAATTTCTCAATGTCAAGAAGCTGACAGACGTCAACAGACAAAATATATAATAGAAGTACAAATTGAAGACATTTTCACTCCCTGCATTTCCATAATCACCCCGTTTTCAGTGCCTTTCTTATACCCTGATAAAACTGATTAATAATGTACAAACACCTGACCTACACTACCAGTCAAAAGTTTGTACACACCTTCTCATTCAAAATTTTTTCTTTGTTTTTATTATTTTCTATGTTGTATATTAATATTGAAAACAATCAAAATGAAGAAGGAACACATGGAATTATGCCTTAAACAAAAAAAGAGTTAAACAAACCAGAATATGTTCTGTAATAAGGTAATGATGGACTGTTGCTACTTAGTTAAGTGGTCCTTGACATAATGTGGTGTAGAACCGTAGTGGAATTTAATTACTAACGGTGTACCAACCCAATCATCACAACTGATGATCCCAAACACATCCCAAAAGAAAGCAAGAAATTCCACTAATGAACTCTTGACGAAGAATACATGTTAATTAAATACCATTACAGCTAGATTCCTCATGAGTCTAATTGAAAAAACACCAAGAGTGTGCAAAGCTATCATCAGAGCAATATGTGATGTTTTCAGTATTAATCTACAATGTGGCCGATAATAAAAATTAAGGAAATCGTTGAATGAATGTTTGGTTCTAATGGACCTACTCTGAAAAGCAGCCCTTTTATTTGTATCTTGGTGAAATTCTCATAGATAGAGTTTGAATCCCAGGACTGCTCAGTGGTACCACTGAGGTACCCTTGAACAAGCCAGGCTACTGTCCCCATACACACCTGTGTGTTGCATTGCTGGCTGCCTGCTGTCTGCTGCTTCACCTAGTGAATGTGGTAACTGAAGAGTAAGAAGTTCACACTGTTCTTGTGTGGCTATCCACATCCACATAAACAGTATATGACTGAAGAAAATTGCCTCTCTTACAGTCACATAACATACAACATGAAGGCATAAAGTAAAACAAAGACAGACAGATAGACAGAAGGTAGCAGGTATATATTGAGGTATCAGAGTGCAAAGACACCAGGGATGTGCAAAAAGTATACTGCTCTCTCTTTATTTATCCCCTGTACCTCATGGAGTATACAAACACTGTGTCACATTCAGAGTAACATGTACTGAAGATCAGTGCCTTTTCAGGGCCAACTGTCACACAGCATTATATATCCACTGACATCATCAGTGTGAGGATTGCACTGTTTGATGAGGGAGTGATGTAATGATGCCATCATTTCACACCTTCGTGATGATACTCAGTCTCTTTGCTTTGGGTGTTTGTTTGGTTGGGTGCTTGGTTTTGTGTGTATGTGAGTGTGTGTGTGTGTGCTCACAATCACACTGATTTAATGATCTGTAAATCATTGAATGTTTAGTTTACTTCACTTTCTGTCTCCTTCTCCCTGTTTCTTGTTCTTTCTTGATCTGTTTTTCTCCCTCTATTCTCTCTCTCTCTCTGTTCCTTTTTCTCTTTACCCTGATACCCTGTATCTCCCTGTTTCTTGCTGTTTTTGCTCCTGTTTTTCTCTCTCCCCCCCCCTCTCTCTCTCCCTCACTCCCCTCTCTTTCTCTCACTTTCCTGTTTCTTGCTCTTTCTTTTTCCCCGGTTTTTCTTCCTATTTTCTCCCCGTTCTCTCTCTCTTTGTCTTCCTCTCTCTCTCTCTCTCTCCTATGGCAAGACCTAGATTCTGAATAGTGTGTGTGTGTGCGCGGAGGTGAAAGGTTATACCAGGGTGCCGTCCGAACTGGGCAAACACAGTCTGTGCGTGAGAGTGTGATTCTGTGGTGTGAGGGCTTAACATAGCTGCATTCAGAAAGGCATGTTAGTTATTCACAATCATGGGCTCGTTTTCCTCATAATCCTTTTAGCTGGCAAAGCTGGAGTGAGAACAGAGACAGAGAACAAAGCAGTGGAGAAACCAACCCATTTCAGGTGATCAGAGTGAAGTCATCTTCCAGCTCTGCATCCAATCAGGCTGTTTGATTCGGCACGAGTTGAAAGACTGAGTGAAGCTAAAAAGCAATCAGTCGAGCTACGCTGATAAACACAGCCAGGCACGTTTGATTAAAACCATCAAGTTTTTTTAATGGGATTTCAGTTCAGTACAGGCAATACATAGCAGCAATGGTTCATTTCAAAATCACATTTATACAAATAATACCTAAAGAAACCTTTAGACACCAACAAGGATTACTGTTCAATTTTTGACCAGGACTCTGTAAAGCTGCAAAAAAAAGTGCAGCTATAAAAGTTATAAAAAGTGCTACATAAATAAAATTGAATTGAATTAAATTTGATAGATTTTTTTTAAAAATTATTTTTACAGAGCCACAAACGATGCTGCTGGCAGTCTGTCTTTTTAGCAGTGCAGGACGTAAGCTAAGGAAGTTCTATTCCTTTGGGGCATTTCTGAAGCCTTCATGGAATGCTTTCAAAACTGGCAATGTGCCTGGAACATAATGTCTAAAGAACACACTCGTACAGTAAACACAGTTATGACAGTAAACATGTGAAACACACACCGCCCGTATGTAGATTTACGTTCACACACGTCAGCGCTGGACAAGAGAAAAAGAAAGGAGAATTAACCGAACATTGAGAATGATTACATAATTTTGCTAAATATAATTACAAAAACTCAGTCAAAAAGATTAGACAAGTTTTGAGATTACTTTCCTCATTTCATTACTGGAAATTACCAGCAGTACCAATGATCTTAGGTCAGGATAGTAGCTGCAGTTTGAACAGGTAATAAGAAATTTAGAGTGATATCAAAGTGCACAAACAGGTTCTTGATTACATGCCAGAACCTCTTCAGGTTCCCTCTTGAGGAATTCCGGCTCGGTTCTCGTTTTGCGAGTATCCCTGTGTCCGGAGTGTTTTTCCAGCCAGGGAACACGTTTCAGAGAAACCAAAACAGGTCATGAAAATGGACCAGTCCCTAAACGTCATCAGCTTATATTGTCTCCCTCACACACACACAAGCACTTGGTTGTGAGGTGGACCCCAGGGCATTTGCTTTAGTAATTACATGGAGGTGAAAAGTGAAGAGGGCTAGAGCAAACTCAGCCTTTAGCTTGCCTTTTCAGCTGGCTCCAAAGGACCAGGGGCCCTATGTTGGCAAACCTTCAACAACTAACTATCTAAGCAGATGGTCTACGCGAGTAACATTTTAAAAATCTTTTTCCTGCTTTGTATTTGTAATAGAAAACCCTTGGATTGAATGTTTATTTGGCAACTGTGTTGTGCAAATGTGTTCTTTAATTGTTTCTAGGCTGGGTAAACTTTAGAGAATGCTAGCAAAAATGTTTTTTATCCGATGAGAAACTGTGCAGAACACACTATTATGTAGAGACGCTAAACAGAGGCCTTCTGTAAAGCTTGTCCAACATAGCAACAATTGTTATGAAAGCATATATACACACATACCAGACCAACACACCAACAGAGAGACAAAGCTATTACCCGTGCTACCAGACACACTATGACAGGCAACACCAACAGACACACAGGGATCGACAGAGCAAACAACCAGAAACGCAAAAATGCAGACAAGATAAAGGTGTCCAGGCATTGGTGGTCTGGGTAGAATAAAACCAGAAGATGCACTGTATCTGTAGATTGCATGGGAGATACCCCCAAGTAGACTGCTGAATACCCGCAATCACCTGGAATTATGATTCCTACCGTTCCTTTCTGGGGGTTAAAATAGCAGCTTGCTCTAAAAGTTAGTTGTAGAAAAAGAATGATATGAAGCTACTATAGCGAGCAACAAGTTGGATGGCCTTGTGGTTAAGGCATCCGCCCTGTGACCAGAAAGTCCGGGTTCGATTCCCAAGGCCGCTTGGCACCACTGAGGTACCCTAAGCAAGTTACCGTCCCCGCGCACTGCTCCCCGGGTGCCGTGTTCCTCGCTGCCCCCTGCTTCACTTGGTGAATGGGTTAAATGCAGAGGTTGAATTTCGTGCTGTTCACACTGTG
>JBBPDH010000027.1:5849123-5866098 GCA_037974565.1 Clupeocharax schoutedeni
CAGCGTTTTCTCTTTTCTGCGTAAATAAATCGTGTAGCAGAGTTTACCAAGGGTTTTTCGTTGGAGGAAATGGACAGTGTGGCTGATGGTTGCTTTTCAACGACAGACGCTTCCGGAGTGCAAGCGCCCGAGCGCTTTTGGAAACAAGGAGAAAGCGATGCGCCTCGCGTTTTAGGCCCGATATGTGAACGGCCCCTTACAGTATTTTTTAGGCCAACTTTGGTTGAAAAGTTTCAGGAATGCAGCTAGAGCTGAGTGCATGAGTTGAAAACTTGTGTCATTTTCTTATGATTTCAATATGTGTACATTTTTTTTTGCAACTAAAGAGCTTGGCTACTACTTCAATAATGCCTGAAATTGAGAACCCAGGTTTCTGCAGGCTATCATAACCGCCATGAGGTCTACAAAATTACATCACAAGTGTTTTATCAATAGTGAGGTTGAGGATTTAAAACAAATACATTTAGAGATACTACGAGATAATCAAGGGGCCCCTTTGTCTCCTGAAAAGGAGCTATGGCTAAAATAGCCACTGGTGGTGACAGACAGTAGAATGAGCTCCTGTCAGATAATCTGAGTGTTGAAATTACTTGTTTTCTTTGAGGTTCAGAATATTAGGCTTACAACTTAGCATCAGGAAATTATATTTAGCAATTGCCTATTTTCAATTAAATTGACGGTCATATATCCTAGCAGATATGCATAGGAAAATATGTATTCCTATGCACATACATATAGAGCTATATTTCCTAGCTCTATATGTATGTGCACTTACCTTAACTCGGTCCTGAGAAGTGTTGAAGAGGCCAATGCGGCGGATGCAGGTAAGGATAGGGTCAGTGCTGTCCTCGAGCATGTTATGGGTGCACACAGGGGGCAGACACTGTCGCTGTGTGGCAAAGATAGCCCTCTTCATCATGGTGAAATCTTCCTTATCCAACATCTTAGACACTTCTGGCAGCTGCCCCCTAAGAGAGAGAGTGATAAATTATGTTTTGACAATAATGAGGTATTCAAAAGGAGTTTAGGTAAAGACACTCACACTAATAATGATTCATAGAGCTTCTTTCCAAAGCGCTCTTTCACAGTCTGGGCTGTATCCCTGGAAAAAACAAACAGGACATAAGCATGGACTGTACCAACGTACTGTGAGTTCCTATAACTTGCCACCATTAATTGTTGTTAATTTCCATTTCCCAAATGATCTCCTATTTCAGGATTTCCAGCCTAGTCCAGAGTCAAACACAGCCTCAACAACCACTGGCTGCATTGTGGGTGTGCAGCTAAAAAAACATTTATGTTTAGCTGTCTAGATTAAACGTGAATAAAGAGCCTATGTGTGCTATGATGACATGCAGAAAAAAAAAACAAGCCTAATATTGTTTCTCACCCTGTAATAATCTCTCCCCAACTTTTCAACACTAATTTCAGTGAGTAGCTTGGTTATGGGCATGGCAGATGACAAAACATACAAAGCTCCAAGCTCTGCTTCTTATTTCAAGTCATATTTTCAGTGTTTTACTGGTTTCCTCTTCCAGCAAACCTCAGCATAGAAAATAGTAGTAGGCAAAACAAAAAGCAAAAAAAATATATATATATACGCTACTCTTTGCTGGAATTGTAAATGTAGCATGAAGGTTTTGTTGGGAGGCTAATCAGAAAATTAACTGAAAAGGGATCTAGCAAGCAAAGGTGTATTAACAGAAAATACTTTTGCGCTACTCAAAAGGTTTCATCACCTATCTGGGAACATCACTGTTATATCATTAAAGGTCCTAATACTCCATTCTGGATAAGTCACTCCAGATTATAGTGTCTTATAGCAGAAGCTTCCATCAAAAGGGTTCTGCTTTTTTTTGTTTGTATCAACAGCCTGATTTTGTCAGGTGTGTTGTGTGCTAAGTGGAGGTTAGCAGTCCTCACAGTTACTCGTCATGGTTACCAGAGCTGTTTCCGTACGGCTTGGCCCTTCAGCGTCTCCACATTGAAGTTGTTAGTGCGAGCTGGCATGATGAAGAACGCGATCACAGTAACCTCACTGTGGTTTACCTGAGGACACATATGCACACACACAGGTCAAGCACAGCAGAGATTTTAGAGCTTTCTAAAAGCACTGCATGATTCACTTTTTATTCATTCCAGTAAGCACAGTTTAGCACAGTATAAAGGAGATTAATGTGCGCACACACACGAAGTCATACCCTCAGTAGGTAGTTGAGTCTGGCCAGTGCTTCAAGGAAAAGATCAGCTCCTTTATTTGAGAACTCGTAGCGCCCAGCAATGAAGAGGAACACGGTCTTATCCAGATTAAAATCTAAATGCCTGTAGGAGAATAACAGTATGTAAAAGGATGTCTATGCTTGTGTGTGTGTTTATGTGTGTTCATGCATAGCAGTAATGCTCTGACCCATAGAAGTGGCCTCTGATGAACTCCTGAATGCGAGCCTTGCTCTGAGCATGGAGGTTCTGGAACTCATGCATGGCTGAGAACTTTTTCACATTCAGGCCATTAGGGGTAACAACATCTGCAAGACAAAATCGCAATGCAACATATAGAGTATGGGGTCAGAGAGCTTCATTTTTTACAGTACATAAAATAACCAAGATATTCTGATTTGTACAGTTTACAAAAAAGTTTCTTCAGAATGTATTTATTACTTTTAGTTCTTCAACACAATTATTTATGTGATCATGTGAAAGTTGCGTTTACATTAACTTAATGATTAATGACATACTTAATGATTAATACAATGTCTTATACTCCTAACTCTGCTAACTTATGCTGTAGGGAGAGAATGGCTAGTGTGCCTAATCTAGATAATGTATTACTATTTTATCACACCAGGCTAGCTCATTAGGCACACTAAGTTCTGCGGATGTACGGAAAGAGCAGGGTTTGAAGGCCACCTGGTTTCCTTTTGAGGAGATGCTCAGCCTCGATGGCCGTGATTTGAGACACAGTGGTGAAAACATGAGCGCAGCGTGCTGCAGCCCGCTCCAAACAGTAACGATGATAGATCTGCCTATCACCTGCCTCCTTATCTACATTAAACTGTAAAGAGAGAGAGAGAGAGAGAGAGAGAAGGGAGACAGTGGTTAAGTGTGAGAGACAAAGATTCACATATCATATTGAATGTTATGTTACTTTAAGTTTTTTTAAGCACGCACCTCTGCAAGATTGTTGTAAAAGTCAACACTCCCAGCACACAAGTATCGTCCAAGCAGTGTGGCATGCGTGGTAAAAATTGTTGCAATAGGTATCTGCCGCTGCCGGCATAAAACCAGGCCCAGACCAGCTAACCACTCATGAAAATGAGCCAAGACATGTGGAGGGTCTTCACACTGCGCTGCAAACTAAAACACACAAACCATATATAACAATAATTTACAAATAAAAATAAACTGTCAGTACAGTCACATGATTAATTCACAATTAATTCTTATATACATACATATTATATACATATATATTACACATACGCCGATCCGATATTTTTGGTAATGGTCTGATCCTGACCGGAAACTGGGAAAGAATAAAAAAGGTAATCTGATCAGTTAAAAAAAATACGGACTATAATTACAGTGATTTGGGACGTGCATAATGCGAGAAGATGCATCACGTGATAAGAGTTTCTGTTGTGTGTGAGACTTGCCAACATATCAGCAGTTTGGAGTTACGTCAGACTCAAAGAAGAAAAAGCCAAGACTGCCGAATGTATTGGGACACCTCGTCCAGCTGTCCCGATACATTAGTTCTCCATGGAACGTGCTCGCAGCTTTTTTAGGCCGGGCAACCATCAATCTCTGTAAAACTTCACAGTTAGATAGGGTTCAATGAGACCTTTCCAAAGACCCCTCATTTGATGTAATAGTTCCGGGAGATCCGGAGTTATATCGTTCACCTCGCCCGGGTGTCCCATTACTTTTGTCTAAGGGTCTTTTTCTTCAGTCACTTGCTAAGTAACAGCCGATTGTAAACATGAGCCGTGGCCAATAAGCATATCTCGGCGTTTGTGCTACATTAAAATCCCACATTTAGCATTGCTGTTTGTCCTCTGCGCAATGTTTCTCCCTTATTATATCAGTTATGATTATTGTATTTGTGTGAAGGTATAGAAAATATATCCAGACATTTTCTGAAAGCATTATTTTTTTTTATTATGTTTAAAAAAAAAAGATTTGTATCGTATCAACAGATATCCAAAATCGGTATCAGACATAAAACAGTGGTATCGTGCCGTGTGTGTGTGTGTGTTTGTGTATATATATATGAACTTTCCCCAACTGGCAATCACACACACAAAGCTTTAATTCACAAACACAACAACTAGACCCACTCACACAAGCACTCATACACACCTCTCCAAGCAGCCAAGCAGTGAGGAAGCCAAAGAGGACGGCATCATTGGCCTCACGGTCGAACCAGGGCACTCCAATACCACAGTTCTCCCACAGCTCACTCTTCCAGCGGTCCAGAGACCAGGCTGTGAAACCCACGTCCAGCAGGATCACATATGGAGAGCCCTCAATAAGCCAGCGTCCAAAATACACCTACACACATAGACTGGTGTTATTTTATAAAGGGGCTCTGCTCAAGCATGCATTACCATGATTACTCCAGTTATACTTTCATCAAACCTTAACCTCGGTAATCAAACAGAAACCTTTTGTTTTTCCTAAATGTGTTGTGGGGAAAATCTCTCTCAGAGTACTAAATTTTCCCAAAGATTTCATGATTTACCAGGACCATATGGCTTCAACTGAGACACCCCAGACAGACAATGGGTGACAGCTGCCTTTAATAGTAGCAAATTCAAAGTTGGTAATGACATTTTTCCTGTTAAAATTAGTACATTTTTAAAAGGTCAGTAGAAAATGATCTGTTTTTGAAAAATCAAAAACTCAAACAAAAGTAAGTTTAACAATCCTCAACTACTGAAATTTACACAAATGAATTTTGATGCACATGTCTGAATGACCGTTGTCCTAAACTGTTTACCTTCTTAAACAGGTCTGTGTTGACCTAAACAGCTTTGAGCTGAACAGGTGGATATATAGTATGTAAATGAACTGATTTGTAACACCACAAATGCAGCTTAATGTCCATATTTTTACTGTATGAACTCATTAGTTAATGGTACACAGGGGTCGCACCTAAAGTGATGGGGCAAAAATGTCAAAAGTCATTTATGGGTATGGCCATTTATATGCATAGCTGCCACATACATTATTTATATGTCTGACCTGAGCTGTAGTGTCTCGAAATGTATTTTATGAGCATGCTGTGTATTTTGATCCATGTTTCTTCGTCTATTTGTCTGTCCTGGTCATGCATACGGGACTGTCTCTATCAGACATTTCTCGACCAGCTTTTAAATGATAAATACTTGGCCAGTGATCAACCGAAGTTTTATACAACCGTCCAACTGTGGATTATAACGCACTTTTTGAGATGGGAGCGATTCCAAAATTAGGCACAAGCTCTGAGGAAAAGTGACACTTATATTGGCAATAAAAAGAAAAAGAAAAAGAAACTTAAGAAGAACTGTTGTGTGATTGCTGACATGTTCACACTAACTAACTCGTATGGATACGTTAGCTGTGCAGCTGTCTTGTCTGACAAAAGGCCAAAAGACTGACTAGCTAAAACTAACTTTCAACACGATGCAGTCTCTATGATAGTTATAATTCAATATCACGTCCCTTTTATTTCTGAACAGTGAAACTGTGCGGTTGAACCTGCACTGGGCTCCAGTCACATATGTAACTTCATTATCTCTGAAGATCATTAACTTCTCCCTTTGGGAGCAGTCAGAAACACGGCAATTGGTATTTAGTAAACGTCACATTCTGTGGTAACACATTGTGACTGAGTGCATAAATAATGACCCATGAATCAAAAAATTGTACCATATTATTTATATGTAATATGCTGCTAATGGGAGCGTTATATTATTTGGTTACACTTTCACACTAGTTTTGTGAGATATGCAGGGCATTTTTATTATTAAACATATACAAATTTATATCTAAAATGTTGGTACAGACATTATAAGCAGAATTAGAATTGAAAAAACAGATACTACAATCCTGCAGTGCTCGCAATTAGAATACATGACCCATATTGCTTGAATGCATCTGCAATTTTTGACTGGACCTTCAGCATCTTATTTTAGAACAAAAAGAAGCAAACAAGAAGTGGAAGTTATAAACAGATCTGCTGATAGGGAACCCAGAACTTTTCAATTCAAGTTACTTCTACGCAAGCCATCAATATGTTTATATGAAAACACACACACACAGACACACACTCAGGGGAATTTAGTCAAAGAACCAAAATAGACTGTGTTCTGCTAGTGAGACATAGATATAGCTTTTAACCTTTACATGTGCATACCGGAGAGGTGGCGCGCACACACTTCAAAATGGGGGTTTAGGATTTCACTGAGACTGGAGCCTTACACAGTCTCTCATAATGTGAGAGAAACAGAGGTCAGAAATCAACATTATTCTGGAATTCTTGAAACAGGAAAAAAAAAAGAGCTATCCAGAGAATAGGTGTTTGTGTTAATTCAGGTGTGTGTACCTTGCAGCCACTGTTGTTCATCTTGTCAATGGTTCTCCTGAGGGCTGCATTGGTGGGCTCGATCAGCTCAACCTGCGTCCTGACATTGGACTCCATATACGGCCCAACCAGAAAGTAGTTCTCTCCCCATTCTTCACAGGTCAAGCGAGCCTTTGTCTGGATCACTGTGTAGATGCCTCCAACTGCCAAAAGGATACATGTATAATAAATATTATCACAAACATTTTTTTTTTCTATGAGGGGTTTGCAAGACAATACATGCTTAATCTAATAGACAGTGGACACCTGTTTAAGAAATAGGACATAAACAACAAAATGTAATCAAACTGACCTCTCAACAATTTAGGGTGCAAAAAAAACAGTACACATGAAATACGTGTATCCTGTGCAATCTGCCACACGTGATTAACACCTTAATGTCAAAGGTTTGTGTAATATCCATCGGCAGAGTGTCTTTGAGGCAACAGTGGCAGACTTAAATGAATGGCAAGGTCACTCAGTTTAGCTGAGACACTGTGCTGCGCTCATGTTTCATAACACAATATCCCTTTGACCCCTCTGTCATTTCACTGTTACAGTATTAACATGCTTACCATTTAGACACTTCTATAGCACAGACATTAAGCAGAAAACCTATGACTAACCATATGACTTGCCATGCACTACCCATTACGTGATTTAATTATAAGTAATATTAAATTTTATATATGGATTTTTATTAATTTGCATTTAAATATGGCACATGTATGTCCTTTTTTGTAAATATTTATAGAATCTGGGGAACAACAATATACATTTTATTCTTTAACTTAATTCTTAATGCAGCTTTCTGTGCCTTTCAGCTTTTCTCTTTTAATCATTACAGAATGATTTTACAGTTGTACCTTTATCTGTCTCCATATTATGTTTTACACAACTGAAAAGAACAATTTTAGAGAAAAAGTGATATAACACTAGTGGGTAACATGTGTTAGGGTGCATTCTAAATCGAAAAACCTCTCAATTTATTACATGAATTTACATATTCCAAGAAATAATTTATCAAATGTGTGAAACTTACACATTGAGGCAACTAAACTTTAACTGATTACCATTAATACTTAAATTAGTACTGTCACAGAGTGCCGTGCAGGCTGGATCCAGTTTGGTACGACAGCTTTTATTGGCTTCAGATGCGGTGAATGGAGTTCTCGCTGGCCTTTAGCCTTCAGACTGGTGACAGTCGTGTGACAGTGTAATGACCAACCGTACTGGGAATTATTTTCAACTACACAGGAAGACCCGCGAGGGCGGATAAGATAATAAACATGGGGTCAGATAAGCAAATACACATCAAGGTCTGTTATTTATCATTATCATCACTCTTACAGCCATATATATTTACATACATACATGCACACACTATATTATATAAATACATGTTTGGGTTAAAAAAAATTATGTTTTAAAACGTGAAATGTGAACTAAGGTTGAGGTGAAGAAAAAAAAAAACAAAAAACAAAAAACACAGACTCACTACTACCAGAGAAGTGACTAAAATAAATTTTACCCAAGCAAGAATTGCTTCATTAAGTTCCTGGCATACAGAGCCAGAGCTCTATTTCTTCAGAAAGAGGTGTAACCATTGTTCTGAAACTAAAACACACCGTTAACCACATGTATAAAACGGGTCACTACGAACAGAGAACATTCACATTTCTACATGTGTTTTTATGTCATTTTCTAACTAGGAAACTGAACAGCCTCTAACTGCTTAAGAAAACAATGGGAAAAGTGGGCAGTATGATAATATTTACTGCCACTGTGATTAATTATGTCACAGAATGGCTCAGTGCAGTATAACTGCATGATTCATTTGAAAGAGCATAAGTTTTGGTTAACTGGATTTAGTGCAGTGTGGTGTGAAACGTCCTTTTTTCTACTTTTGGCTGCTCCCCATTAGGGATCGCCACAGTGGATCAACGATTTCCATTTCCTTGTGTCCTCTGGATCTTCCTCTCTCACACCGACTACCTCATGTCCTCCCTCACCACATGAATAAACCACGTACTAGGCATTCCTCTTTTCCTCTTCCCTGCAGCTTTATCCTCAGCATCCTCCTCCCAACACACTCAGCACATGTCTAAACCAATGCAATCTGGTTGAATATTTTTATCTTTCATATTACCTACCAATAGTAGAGGGACGTCAACCTGCTCCATGGATAACAATATAAAACACTTCCTTATGTTCTGTGTACGATGGAGCTTACCTTTGTTAGCCACCTCCCATGCAATCTCGAAAAGAACGGCATCGTCCAGGTCAAACTCCTCATCCCACTCATCCAGGCCCGACAAGGAGGTGACTGAGAAACTCCGTGCCAGTGGCATGCTGGGCAAGAAAATGAAAAGAAAAAATGATCACTCAGTGACATCATGCCTATAGCTCACAAATGGACAGGTTACATATGACTAACACATTCTATGCAATGTATCATTTGTTAACAGCCATCATGAGACCCTTCTTTACAATACTGATATCACAGAAAGCTGAGGTGTACAAACACGGATCATGTTTTTTTTTAAAACTATGTGCACCTCTATGTGTTATTATGACATATTAGAATGGTCTATTAAAAATAATATTTTGGGGGAAAATACATTTCGACTGAATACACTGTTAGTATTGTACAGCTTATACCTGCCTAATACTTATACCTTCAGTGTGAATTGACAATGAGACACATTTGTAGGCTAAATAAGTGAACATATGTAAATGTGCTTGTGAGATCACAAAAACAATTCATTCAAACAGTTTTATATATTCATTCAGAAACTTTTATATACTCTTATTTTGAAGCTAATAAAGAAAGTACAGAAAAAATAAATATATTTTCATTATATTACAGTATATAAATCTGTTACTTTTAATGAGCTAATTAATACATGATGTAGGCTGATCTTAAACCATGCCACTTTATAGATTCAATTTTTTTAATACATCACAAGAATATGAAGCAATACACTCACAACAAAAGTACTGCGTCCGTATTGTACAGATCTGAAATCTCATACCATAATCTTCAGCATTATAGGTAAGACCATTGGAAGAATTTCATAAGCCAGCGTTTCATCGATAAGCTCAGCAAAAGACAACAAAACTCTCTAATAGGGTAGTAGCTATACAACATTGTAAGGTACCTTAATGAAATGCAGTTTATTGTATTGTATTGTGGAACTACTTGTTCTTTTATGTCTGTTCCAATTATTGTGAAATATTGTGTATCATCAAAATTTCTTGAAGTATCCTGAAGCATTTCATTATAACACATTACTCTTATTTCTTTAGCTAGTCTGGGCTAATCCATCTTAAAAAGGTTTGCAAAAAGTTTAGCAAAATGGATTGCAACATACACAGTAGTATATAGTAAGACTGAAATCACAATTTATTTCACCAACAAGCAGTAGTGGCAGCCCTGCCCTATTGGGAAATACTTGTCACAAGACAGCCCACACTAATAAAAAGTTGGAAACAGTATCATACCAGTACTTCAAACTGCATCGGATTTTACGAGGTCACAATGAATATACTACGTGATTTTTTCCCCAAAAAAATCACTACATAAACTTGGAGATCTACTAGTAGGTGAACTGGTATGAAACGACCCTTTTATAATTACTACATTCAAACCACCGCTTATGTGGCATTGGTATATTCATTATGTCAATCACACAAACCATTTACATTTTGGCAAAAAAGCCTAAACTTACAGAAATCAATGAAAAGACTCTAAAGACCCATTTAAAGTATGAACTGCCAACAGCCAAACAGCCTAAGAAATGGAGCCAAAACACATTATACTTTAAAAACCTTAAAAACTTATTTACCACAGAAAATATTGGCCATGCATTTGCAGTTCTGAGTAATATAAAAGACTTTTGTGCAGTGGGGTGCAGGAATGCATGTTATGGGACAATTAGTTTTGGGTCTATTAACTTTTCAATTGCATATTATTGAACCAAAGGTACTGACCCAGATGTTTAAGATTTCTATGACCCTGTTGAAGGGAACTCATGATCAGTTAGTAACAGAGTGATTAATTTGATAATTAGTCAACTAGTCACAATCGTATTCTTTATACTCATAAGAGCAAATGTCAACTTTAATTTCTCGAACGTAAAGCTATCCCAACTATTTTATTCTTAACAAGCGTCACAGGGGATGCTGAAGACTATCTTACTGGTCGTAGAGTGAAAGGCAGAAAAACACATTGAACAGGTCGCCAATCCAGAGCAAACAAACACATTTACACATACACACACATACACCCACACATAGGGGCAATTTAACTCCAATTCACCTGACATGCATTTCTTTGAACTGTGGGAAGAAATCAGAGTACCCAGTGCAAACATCAGGATTGCAGATAAGCAGATTCTCCCATCCATAGTTTTAATGCAGTGCCTGTTTGTTTATGCTTATAGATACACTGTATTATTGTTCATTCTACATTCATTACACATTAAAATAATGACATCACGTGTGCAAAAGAAGTGTATATCTGCACTGTGAGGATATTAATGACAAAAATAAAATGTCTGAACACTTGTGTCCTGTCACTGTATATCAGAATCTCTCTAGCATCCGGCATTTCTCTCGTCAGTCAGTAAATCACACACACACACACACACACTTTTCTGTGCTAATGGATTTGATGACTGCCCTAAATAAAGGGATGCACCCAACACGACTCTCATCTACTCAACAGCACATACACCGTCCCACTCGACACAGTGGTCAGGATCATAGAAGTTAATATTTACAACCTCATCTTTGGGACCGCAGATAAAGAGAGCCATAGAGGTGGTGGAGTAGGGAAATAAAGGAAGGAAATACATAGGTGTAATTGGGCTACAAACACACACCACTGGAAATTTTAATATGAACTAAATACATATTAATATCAGCTTAAATCATTCTGAATGTTCACTCTAACATCAGCATGACTCCAAAATCAACCCAAATTCTGATACAAACATTCCTAACACAGTTTCATCAGACAGTGTATTAATATCTGCGCATTGAGGAATAATCTAGCAATATTTCTACTGCACTTACAATTTTCTTTTAGTAAATGACATTTTGTGTATAATGATGTGCCATATAAATAAAACGGAATTGATTATACAGGCCTATACAATAAACTCATTCATTCTGCAACACAAAATGATCAAGCTATTCGAAACAGTGTCCCTATAAGTCAATTGGAACAGAAGCTGTGGGTTTTATTCATAATACAATGGTCAGTCGTGGGAGACGAAGGGGTTAAAGTGGGAATGTCTTCAGAAAGCCAAGGCGAACATGACATGTGAGAAAGAAGAGAAGAGATGGAGAGAGAGAGAGAGAGAGAGAGAGAGAGAGACTGAACCACAAACAGCTTCCTTCTGTGTGCCATTTTTCAGAGAGAAAGATAGAGAAGAAAGAAAGAAAGAAAGAAAGAAAGAAAGAAAGAAAGAAAGAGAGACAGATCCCAATAATGAAGCTCTGGGAGGTATAATTAACAACCTAGGCAACAGCCTGTCCCCTTTAAGTCAAACACAAACACCCCTACTTCTTGAGTAGGTCTATGAAAGGAGACGTTTGTGTCTCGCAGCTCGAGTCTGGAAGCAGTTTTCATGCAAGACTGTGGCCTTATTTTCTTTCGAGGAGTCTCACTGATTCTCGAAATCTGCCTGCATACGCACGCACGCGCGCGCTCCATCATGCGTACGTGCCTTCATGCCTAAAGTCACGCACCCACCAACAGAAACTGCGCGTGGAGTTCACCTGGGAATAACATGCACTCCTGCATGCTGACACACCTTAATATTAAAACCAAACGTATTCTGTGGCAAAGCCATGAGTGCCCCCCTTCCCTAACACAGTCTTGGACACCAGCCATAAGGAAGGACAGAAAAAGTGATTTTTCTCTTCAAGAGCAGGGGTGCAAACACAAGGTTTCGATTCTCACGCGTGAAACAACATGCACACGAGTGTTTCGGCTCAAATAGAAGTACACCACATGCTCAGAAAAGGAAAAAATAATACAAAAACTGCAGCTCACCCTGCAGCGTCTTAGTCCCCTCCAACCCTCTCGCATCTGCTCCAGTCAATCACCAAATACCACGACCTGACCACGGAGCAGCAGTCTGACCAATCAGAGAGCACACAGGCTCTGACGCGGGAATGTTGGACGGTGTAATTGGCTAATGTAGAGGGTGGGCAATAATCTGATTGGTTTAACCTCCCGTCAATTTGATTCATCAGGAACGTGAGACTGTTTTTAATATTGAATGATGGTTTTTTCTCCTCCTACAGGAAAAGGACAGCGTGGTTATTTATACTGCACGCTAGAGGTCAAAGGAGAGCATGCACCATGTGGATAAAAGTATTGGGACACCTGTCTATTACGCCAATAGGAACTTTTTACTTTGCATTCAAACACATAAACACACAGGAGTGGTTCTGTGGGTAATTTGTGTGGTATTTCATTCTGTCGAGCATTTATGAGGTCAGGCGTTGATGTTGGACAAGAAGGCCTGGCTCACAAAGGTGTAGGAAAGGTTCTTCTCCAAACTGTCCACTAAGTTGGAAATTGTGCCGTTGTCCAAAATGTCTTGGTATGCTGAAGCATTAAAATTGTCCTTCACTGGATGTAACTATCCATCCTTCCATCCAAACATCTAGTTTGTCTGTCTCCCAGCAGACAACCCAATACTGTCATTCCTGTGCATAAATTGAATGCATCAGGATTAAATGTTCTTCCGCCTGTTACACAGAATGCAGACAGACAACAGCGTGAGCTCAGTATAGAATATGAATAAAATGAATGCAATAAACACACAGACCAATGAAAACACTGGACAATAATTTGTCTGAAACTGTAGAGAAATGTTCTTCCAGCACAATTAATTTCTACAAATATATTAATTATTTAAGCAATTAAATAATTAATGTGTTAATGTGCATTTGAATCTTAAATACTTTCTTTGGTTGGGCTTTTATGAAGCATCTGAAACATGATTTCAGAAATAAACAAACTGTAATATAGAGCATCACAATACCTAAATAACTTGCCTATTCAGATGTCCCATTACTTTTACTTAATCTATATATATATATATATAACAGTAATCCAGAAAACTCAACAAATATGTGCCTATATTCTAATTTTTTATTTATATACATGGATGTTTGTGTTTCTGTGTAACCAGCACATTTACTCAGTTACACACACTCAAGTAAAATTTTAAAGAATTTGTAATTTCAAACTCTAGCATATTTGTGAGGAAAGGAATCTACTTTATGTAATTTTTCTATGTTTGTGACATCTATACTACTTTGTCATTGGTCACATCTATCTATCTTTGTGGTTTATTATTCATTAAATTTATATGAAAGGTATATTAAAGTGAGAGAAACACATTTACACAACTAGTTCCTATTCTGATAGGTTCAGATTTATTCAGTATGAAAAGTAAGGATCCTTAATTACATCATCAGGTTGCTCCACCCAACTCTTTTTTAAATATGAAATGCAGTATTTGAATAAAAGTATTGGGACACATCATCAGTACACAAACAGGGACTTCAAAGACATTGCACTCAAATTGTGGGGTTGGTCCAGCATGTAACCGCTTCCAATCTTCTTGGAAGGCTTTCCATAAGATTTTGGAGTGTTTCTGAGACATATTTGTATTCATTCATTCTGTGGACCATTTATGAAGTCAGGCACTGATGTTGGACGAGAAGGCCTTGCTCACAATCTCTGTTCCAGTTACTTGCAAAGGTTTTTGGTGGGGTTGAGGTCAGGACTCATCCAGGGCCAGTCAACTTTCACCCCAAACTCAACCAACAGACCAGGCTTTGTGTACTGGGGCTCAGTCATGCTGGAATAGAAAAGGTTCTTCCCCAAACTGTGTCCACAAAGCTGGAAACATGACATTGTCCAAAATGTCTTGGACAATCTTCAGGCTACCTTGTCTGGAAGTAAGGGGTCTAGCCCAAACCCCTAAATTAATGGATGTCCCAATAGTTTGGTCCACAAGTGGTATGGTATGTGTACTCTGTTTTCTGACGAGGGCTTTTATTTTGTAAGCCGTTGAGCTCTGGGACCTGATCATCATGGCTGCTAAAGCTGTCTATGTAAGAGGAACACTTCCTGTATTTAAGCCAATCACCGCTGCGTTCGAACGCACGTTACTTTCCCGGGAAAACGGAACTCGCGCGGGTCTCGGGGGTCTGTTCTCGAACGCGACTGAAGTGGCGGGAGATTCAGGCTGGACGGAGTAAACCCTTATTTACCTGACACGTACGTGTATTAAGGCGAATTTCTCAAACTACCTTTAGGTGTACACGTTATACCACAGCATATTAGTTTTTTAGAGCTTTAACTACATGTTAGTCAGCAATGGTGGTGTTAGCATGTGTCTGGCTAAAGGTATCTGAGGTGTTTGTTGTTGTTACTGAAACTAACAGTGAACTGGTTACTGCTAGTGTTACACATGTGTATTACCTCTTTGGAGAATTTGTAATCTAACGGTGTATTACTGTCCTGGTTATCATTAAAGTAACGTTGACATACGAACTTGGTAAAGTTTACTCGGTGACATTAGCCAGCATCAAGT
The DNA here is from genome assembly GCA_037974565.1 of Clupeocharax schoutedeni. NCBI lineage: Eukaryota > Metazoa > Chordata > Actinopteri > Characiformes > Alestidae > Clupeocharax > Clupeocharax schoutedeni. The sequence continues at coordinate 5,864,355 of JBBPDH010000027.1, forward strand.
TTTGATGTTATTTGCTGCGAAGTTCAAAGTTGCCCCCTTCTTCTCCCCTTCTGGCATATATATTATTTGCTATATTTTTTATTTGCTGGAGTCTTACCAGCCATGAAAAAGCGTTTTTAGGGTAAATTGGTTTGCAGATGTTTTAATAAAAAATAGATATAGACCAGTTAAAAATAACACCGCTTTTACTTACTTCTAGGATTTCTAAAGTACATAACACGTGCATAACATGCTCATACAGTAATCTGATTTTTGTAGTAATGCAGAATCTGTTATCCTTGTCCCAACCCCGTGTATAGCTGTTAAAAATGATTTGATAATTCGGACTTCAGCGTTGAATTTCTGCAGGTATTAAAAACATGTAGTGTGCGTTTACACATTATTTGTAATAGAGTGTACACTCATGCTACATGAGAAAGTGTTCTTTATATTGTGCCTCTAATCAAAGAGACCTCTGACTGTTTACTTAACAGGGATGTGAGGTGCATTAGCAGATTTGACCTGGCATGTTTTTGTTTCCATGTAGCTGCTAAGGATGGAGGTTAAGAGGAGGAATGGCGGACCTATGCTGGGTGGAGCCTCTCAGGCTAAAAAGGGCAAAGTGGGTTCAGAGTGGGATGATGGCCCATCGCACTTTGAGGAAGAGCTTGCCCTGTTTGATGAAATGGAGATGGAGGCAGAGTCAGGGGAGGGGCAGGCAGGGCATGATGTGATACCAGTGGGTAAGTGGTGATGTCATTAAATTATGGAGATATTTTAGAAAGAAAAAATGTAAATTGTTTGATCCTGTTTATTATTGGACAGGCGATTTGTTTTCAACTGATCTGAACCCTCGCTGGCCTCGTCCAACTGCACCCACTCTCCAGCCCAAAACGGACACGCTCATATTCCAGCAGATAGACTTGGACTATTACTTGGGTAAAATACTTGCAACTAACATTAGTGGGAAAGCAACTGATTCTGTACTGTTCTCCATATTGTGCTGCTATTTGAGATGTGTGTGTGTGTGTGGGGGCGCATGCGTGCGTAGGCTCTGCTGTGGCTGGGATGCCAGGACAGGTCCAGGGGAAGGTTCCAGTGGTCCGTATGTTTGGAGTAACTGATAGTGGGAACAGTGTCTGCTGTCATGTTCATGGCTTTGCACCCTACTTCTATGTGCCTGCTCCAGCTGGTAAGCCACAGCCAAAACCAATAATACCTATTCTGAAGGGAAGAAATGCTGTTAGGTATTGTGAGCATTGCCATTTTGTTGAATACAGTAAGTAAATAATTAAGTGTGATGTTGGTTCATGTGAATTTACGCTTCTTACAGTTAGGAGTTAGGAGAGGAAACATTGAACACTGTGTGTGTTGCAAGCTCATGGTTTATACTCTTTGCAAAGATAGATAGAGAGATATATACTTTATTTATCCCAGAGTGAAATTCTCATCACACAATTCATGAGGTCTGCATAATGGAACAAAGTTGTATGGGAAAACATACCGCTAATTTGTAGAAGTCACCTTAAATGCAGATGCACTAATAAAGAGCAGCACAAATCACATATACAAGTAGGGCTGCAACTAACGATTATTTTAATAATTGATTAATCTATTGATTATTTTTTCGATTAATCTGATTGTTTTTTTTTTTTTGTTTTTTTTAAAGCATACATTTCCAACCCTTTAAAGTGAAGTGAAAGTGACCATTTGTCATACGTGAACACACCACTGCACACAGTGTGAACAGCACGAAATTCAACCT
>JBBPDH010000027.1:5916496-5937469 GCA_037974565.1 Clupeocharax schoutedeni
TTTGTGTAACTGGGGCTCGTCCCTCCATCCCTTTCTCTCATTCTCTCTCTCTCTCTCTCTCTCTCTCTCTCTCTCTCTCTCTCAGATGGCAACTCCACAAGCCCTTCCAAGGAAACACTCTATGCTCAAAGTTTTGCCTGGAAATATTCATCCTACCAACTTTCACACTAACGGTGTGTATAGCAGTGTGTGTGTGTGTGTGTGTGTGTCTGTGTCTGTCTGTGTGTGTGTGTGTGTGTGTGTGTGTGTGTGTGTGTGTGTCTGTGTGTGTTTGTGTGTGCATTTTTGGATCTTTAAATGTATGTGCAGTAATATTAAGGAATAAACACCTTTATGATAGTATTTTGAAAATTATAGCCAATTTGTTACCTGTTGCTAAGGTTAAGGAATGGGTTGATTTCGGGTAAAGGCCCAAACACATTTAATAATGGCAATTCAAGTGACAACTGTCCCCATGCACCTCTGGATAACTGTGTGTGGTCCAAAAAAAAATGCCTGACTGAAGAAGAGTGTCTGTGAGGTTTGGTCTTGCTGCTTGTGACTCTTCTGCTTTTTTATTTCAGTAAATGTAAAGAAAACACCTCAGCAAGTTATATATGCAGCACGAGACGTGGTATGTGCCAATGAATTTCTGTGTGTGTGCACTATCTATACATTTTATAAGTGGCTCTAAATCAAAACTTCATAACTCTTTAAAACTGCACTTTTTAAACCACTGACTGCTAATCTTTTTACATTTGTGTGGAAAATATTCTTCTCTTCAGTTTCTGCTACAGAGATTAGTTTTGCATATTTAGTAGTGATCTACACTCACTGTCCACTTTATTTACTCTTCTGACCGTATAGGTGCACTTTGTAGTTTACATTTTCAGACTGTGGTCCATCATTTCTCTGAATTCAGCAATGGTTTATCACAGGACCCCAGATATTTGGGTGATGAGTCAATCTTAGCACAGTTGTGACACTGACATGGCTGTGGCATGTTAGAGTGAATGTGCAGCGCAGAGTGGATCACACACACACACACACACACACACACCCCAGTCCTGCGTGTGGGGGGGCTTATCTGCAAATCTGAACTACAAGTGCATCTATATTGTCAGTAGAGCTGGTAAACTACACAATAAAGTGACAAGCAGGTATACTGTACTGTATGTGTGTGTTTGTGTGTGCATGTATATGTGTGTGCTATCAGTCTGGCTATTATCAAAACAACTCCTCCTATCTGCCTATATACCACCTTTCTATCAGAGTCTACTAAACCACTGCATTGATGATGTGGAGCGCTTCATGGGCCGCTTGCAGCAGGCAGCTGAAGCTCGGAGTGCTGTGGAACAGAGCAAGAAGAAAGAGAGGAGCAAGAAGAAGAGCAAAAAGAAAAAACAGCAGTGTAAGAGAGTAGGGAAATGGAAATTAGGGTGGGGATACACTAGTAAAATTACAAAAGTGTTTTTGGATGAGTAATGTACAATTACTGTGTGTGTGTATGTGTTTGCTGTAGATGACTTGATGTCAGATGAAACAAATTCTCCATCAGAGCAGGAGTTTGTGGACATTTTCCAAAAGATTAAGTATTCATTCAGTCTGCTGGTAAAAGTTCTTTTTCATAGTCACACTCAGATTATGATGACCATGCATTCTTCTCACCGCAGCTTTTTTGCGTTTGATATCACAGGACCGTCTGAAGGATGAGATATCAAATCCAAGTTCAGGGGAGCTGCTGCATCATCTGTTTATTCCTCTTGACCTGGTTAGTGTATAACTGTGCACACATACACACATGCACACACACACCAAGGCAGGTCTGATCTGATATAATGATCAAGGTTCTGTTTGTTACTGTAAAAAACAGAGCAATCTGAATCAGTCCTTCAAAGGTTCTCAGATACAGGCCTAGGGACTAGGACTAAAAACTCTTGTCCAAACCTGAAACAGTTTCTCTGAGTTTTTCTACATTGACCATGCATTTTGTCGGTTCCAAATACAAATAAGCAAACAGAAAACATTCTTGCATCTTGCTTTGTTTTTCATGGTCTCTTTGCAAAACTCTGGTCAGAATGAACATTTGGTAACAACAAAATCACATTGGAGAGTCTGATCAAGCGATTTACTACAAAATAGCAACAGCTGCTGTATGAAGCCCAATAAAACTACTGTACCTACAGTTTTACCTACTAAACCTTCGTGTTTTCTCGTTACTTTGTTGGCCCCTCTGTGTCTGTACAGATGATTTTACTGCAGTGAGTGAGAGTTTAACCTGGCAATATGCCCTGATTTCTTGTATGTGTATAGTGTTGGTAGTGGCGGTGGAGGTGGGGATGGCGGTTGTGGTGACGGCCTAGACGGGAAAATCCTTGCCTGTGTACCAAGAGGTCATGGGTTCGAATCCGCCCTTCACTGAGCAAGACCTTTAACCCCCAGTTTTAAAGAAAAAATGAATACATTCTCTTTAAACTCTCAGAAGAGTAGCAATTAAATCACTAGTTTCTCAAGGGTGTGTCTGAATAGAAGGCGTTGTGGAAAAGAACTGGGCTGGGCCATCATTGTTCTCCAAATAAAGCCTTATTCATTTCATAAGACTTGATAAGGCTGATTGCAAGTTGAGTACACGTGCAGTAAAACTTTCATGCTTGATAGAAAGCTTGTGTTGGTGAAAAGCACAGCCTACTTCTGCACCTGCAAGACCGGTAGACTAGTGCACAACAACTGGCAGACTAGTTGTGCCAAATAGTTTATCCAGTTAGATAAGGCATCATCTATTTTTTCTGGGGATGGACATAACAGCTGGAACAGGACACAGTGGGGTATTGTTGGGCATACACTTCCATTATATGCTAGGAACATTAGCCTTGCTGGTTTGGTGCAATACTAATGTAACATACTCCAGACATTTGGAGTCATCTACAAATATGCACATATAAATTTCCACCAAAGTATCACATTGAAGAACACGACATTGTGTGTTTGTATGCTAGATGGTTAAAACCACAGGTGGTCCTGGCTTGGCAACGGATGTGTCTAGTCCAGCTCTGACCAGTGGAGCGCTCACGCTGCTGCAGCAGAATCTCACCCAAGAGGAGAGCGAGTTATGGGGCTCTCTCGGGCCCAACTGGACCCAATCACAGTCAGTATGAATGGTTTGCACACACTTTAAAAGCACACACTTTAAACAAGCAGGCTAATTCTAAAATATCCTGTAAAGTTCAGTAAGACCAAACCTTGGCCTCACCTAGGCCATACATTAGGGCTGGATCTGAGGCTATATAAATACATGATATATAATGAATATTTATATATATGTGTATGTGTGTGTTTGTTTGTGTGTGTGTGTGTGTGTGTGTGTGTGTGTGTGTGTGTGTGTGTGTGTGTGTGTGTGTGTGTGTGCGTGTGTGTGTGTTTATCCAAGTTCCCAGCATGATAAGCAAGTATCCCCTTACAATCCAGTGTTTCTGGATGGCTGGCAGCCTGAGGCTTGTGACGCAAAAGGTCATGCTTTTGAGGATCCAGTTGAGTCACAACACAAATATGAGGCTCAGCTAGAATCTCAACAGGTTGTAAGCACAAAATCACACTTTAAAATGTAACTTTTGCCCATTAAATTACACCTACCTAATTACACTCTTTATGTCATTTCAGTTTGAGCCTAGCCAGGTTTCATCGCCCGTTGCACTGATAAATGAAAAGTGAGTGCTACAAATGTATTTCTGCAGAGGTAACATGTGGGGAGGTTATTTTAAACAGAAAGACATGTATTTGCCCCTGTATAGGTGTATGCATCTCTGCATGCTCTGCTTGATCACAGTGTTTGTGCGTGTTCTACAGTGTGGAAAATCTGCCTTCAGAAGGGGGGCAGCTGTACCGCTGCAGTTATGACTTTGTGGCCCGAAACAGCAGTGAGCTTTCAGTGCTGCACGGAGAAACTCTACAGGTACACATACAACTCCACCCAGCATTTAATCATACATGTACTAAACTTTAATCAAGGTTCCTATAGAGCTGGTTTCAGGGACATGAACAGAGCCTAGTCTTGGAGTAAATTGCAGAGCCAGTTTAGATTAGAAATCTTTTCAGCCCAAAAGTAGACTTAATTTGTGTCTGAGTATTTGGTCTATAAAGCCAACACTTGCTGGCCACTATATTAGAAACATGTTCCTTTATAGGTCTTTTTTTAAACAGACAAAAAATAATGCTTTAAAAAATGTCCGGATACATTTTGTATACCTTCACACAAATACAAAAATCATAGCTGTGATATAATAAGTGAGAAATATTACACAGAGAACAGGGTAAGATGCCCCCTATGGCATGCTGTTTGTAAAAACAGCTTAACAAATTTAGAGGTGTCATTTTTTCATTATTTAGTGCAATTTTCACACAGTTTTCACACATTTAGAGCTTAATGTGTAAAAAAAATGTTGTGCCCTAAATCGCACTTTTACAAACGGTGACTCTAAATGTGGGATTTTAATGTCGATATTTTTACAACTGGCAGATATGCTTATTAGCTACACCCGGTGCTTACAATTGGCTGTTACTTAGCAGGGGGCTAAACTGCGTGCTGTGATATACCCTCACCAACATGGAGGACATGTTGGGAAGTCTCACACACAAAAGAAACTCTTATCAAATTATGTATCTTCTCGTGTTATGCGCATAATTACACGCGCTGTAATTATTTTCCATAGTTTTTCCATTTAACGGTTCTGATTTTTTATTCTATGCCAATTTCCACTGATTTGCATCAGGATCAAACCGATACCGATACAGAATATCGGACTGGTGCATCTTTAGTTAAAATCCCTTTACTGTGCCTGATTATTTCACACCTGGCAGATATGCTTATTAGCTACACCCGGTGCTTACAATTGGCTGTTACTTAGCAGGGGGCTAAACTGCGTGCTGTGATATACCCTCACCAACATGGAGGACATGTTGGGAAGTCTCACACACAAAAGAAACTCTTATCAAATTATGTATCTTCTCGTGTTATGCGCATAATTACACGCGCTGTAATTATTTTCCATAGTTTTTCCATTTAACGGTTCTGATTTTTTATTCTATGCCAATTTCCACTGATTTGCATCAGGATCAAACCGATACCGATACAGAATATCGGACTGGTCCATCTTTAGTTAAAATCCCTTTACTGTGCCTGATTATTTCACACCTGCACAATACAACTACAATTCTGGGCTGGGAATGAAGCACCATTGAAAATAATATGTGTTCATCAGTGATCCTATGGTCTTAGAGGCCCTTTAAACCTGATGAATGGGTTATAACCATTCTAAGTCATTGTAAATCTAGGTGTTTCTGTATAGTACGTGTTCCTAATAAAGTAGCTAATATGTGTAATGAACTGTAAAGTGAGTGTAAAGTGTATTGTAAAGTTTCTCTCTCTCCCCCTTTCTAAAAGTATTATTTTTTATTAATCACTACTGACCTATTAAATCCACTGAATATAAATTAAAGGTGATCACCAGCCAGCTGCAGTTTATGAAATAAATCATAAAAATCTGTGGTGTGCAAAAATGTCTGAGTGAAAATAATTTTTATTCTGTGTTTTAATATGTTTTCTGTCATATCTATCATTTATATCTGCTTCTCTCTCCCTCTCTCTCTCTCTCTCTCTCACTCTTTTTTGCAGGTGATAGACTCGACAAAGCGATGGTGGAAGTGTATGAACAGTTATGATCAGATTGGCTTTGTTCCATCTAACATCCTGGAGCCTGTCGATCACACACAGCCAAACTCTCATGTACTGATGCACAAACCATCCATGGTGGGATTTATACACCACACACACACTTTTGCTCTCTCATTTTGCAATGACACACAGTCTGTTAACTGTCACTCTTGAATCCACAGAAAGTTGCTCTGTCTCCTCCGGGAGGAGGGCGCTTCTCATACATTATGCCCAGTTCCTCAGGGGAAAGCCACAGCCATGGCGAAACACGCCGACATAGCATGCCACCAATTGGAGATGAAGGAGAAAGAGGTAACCTTTTCAACTTCATGTTCAGAGACTCAGCTATCTCTCACTACTGCTCTTCACAAGTGGGATAATTGCATTGTCATGACAGAAAGTAGTACAAGATAATAGCAGCAATAGCAATAGCAATAATAGCAACTATAGAATAAAAGCTATACCAGCATTACAGTATAAAAAGTGCACGACATAAACATATCTTGAAATATGAATATGGATGAGTGTATTGAGCACATGATGAAAATTACACTCAAAAGAAGTATTGCACATAAAAAAGGACCATGGTGTATTGGATGTGTGTGTTTGTTAGTCTTTGCGTGTGTAGTCAGCTGCAAAGACTTTGTTGTAGAGTCTGACAGCGGTTGGAAGGAAAGACCTGCCGAATCTCTCTCAAGGGCTGCATAAGACATACAGAGCAGTCAGTGAAATGTGTAAAAATTCATAAGATAAATTTGTTTCCATTCCCAGTGATGCTTGTGAATAATGAACTCGCAGAGCGACTGGCAAATGGGAGACTTCGGCCTTCAGTTATCAACAGAGCCAGTGAGGCCACCGCCTCTATCAACTATCACTCATCTCCAGGGGAGGTGCAGGAGTGGCTCAAAGTCAAAGGCTTTAGTGATCAGTGAGTTTTTTCCCCTCTATCTACAGTGTGTGTGTGTGTGTGTGTGTGTGTGCGCGCGTCTCCACTTTGTCCACAGAGCTGTATGTGGTTGTCAAATTACATGTTTTCTTAATTTCTTAACAACAATATGACATTTCAACAAATATTAATGTTAGCTGAATTTAATATATAAACCTTGTTAGGCCTTAATTTAGACGCAGTATGTGGACAAAGATTTAGGGATGCCTGACCACTACGCCAGCGGGGATTTTTATTGCGTTCTAATGCACAGACTTTAATACAGAGCTGGTCTCTCACTCTTCTTAGAAGATTTTGGGGTGTTTCTGTAGGAATTTTTGCCCATGCATTCTGTAAAGCACTTATAAGTTCAGGTACTTGTGCTGGACGAGAAGGCCTGGCTCGCAATCTCCGTTCCAGTCCATCCCAAAGATGTTGGTTGGCAAAGCAAGAAAAGTCTACAAAATGCATCTAAATGATTTCTGCTTATAATTATCATCGTATTTAAGAAAGGGTAGTTAAGGGGAATAGTTGAGACAAGATCTGGATCTGGAAGATGGGAAATAAAAAATAGATCATACAGAATTTACATGAGAACAGTGATGCCCACTGTTTCACAAATACTGTATACATAGAAGGGACATTAACCGGGACCTCACAAAATTCATCAGCTTATGAATGAAACACAAAGGTTGATTCAGTTTGGTAAAACGTTTTGTTTGGAGTCATGAAAGGAAGTCAAAAGAGAATGGTTACAATAAAACAGCACCTTGCTAACTGTGCCATCCATGAGAGTGATCTGTTATGCTCTTGGGTTGGGTGGCCGCCAGTGGCAAGAAATGTTAACAGATCAATACACAGCATCTTAACCTATCTAGAACTTCAAGAATTGAACGATTAAAGTTCTAAAATGGCTTTCAAATATTATTATAAAATCTGAGATTGAATCTTAAACCTGCTGTGCATTATTGACATATGAATTCTGAACTTGAAATTATCTACACAGAAATATGGGGAAAGGAGGTCTTCCTATGCACAGATAGGGTGCTCTAATTTATTCATATCACAATTTATGTTAGATTTTTTCCAGTATATTAAATTCTGCACATATGTATTAAAACTGGCAGGAATATGTCATATTCATGTTTGTTCCATGCAGAGGTGAAGTGCCATTTTTTATGATCAATAATTCTGATGTCAGTCTGATCACTTGTACATTTGAATGAATATTCACCTCCTTTCCTAAATCTCTCTTTTAGCACAGTGAACTGCTTGGGAATTCTCAGTGGAGCTCAGCTTCTCTCTTTGAATAAGGAGGAGTTGTGCACCGTTTCTCCACAAGAGGGCGTCAGAGTTTACAACCAATTAACAATGCAGAAAGTACTACTGGAGGTAACACAACTAAAATCAGACATTTTAATAATTTAAACATGCATGTATATGCATATGTATTTTCTCTACATGCCATTCAATAAGCCAGATGACTGATGTGTCTTCTCTTCTTCATCTCAGAAAGGGAATAAAGCCACTGAACTGGACGCTATAATGAAGAAACAAAAAATGAAAGTGGATCCAAACACAGAAGGGGAACTTTAATTCAGCAAATGTAAACAGCCACACAATGCAAAACAGTAATCAAGTCATAAACCGAAGAGAAAGTGCTGAAAAATCAATTTCTTATTGTTTTCTTGTATACTTTCAAACCATACATTTTAGCATATTAATATCTACTGTATCTACCCAGTGTTTCCTGAGTGATGGGTTCCCTAGAATGAATAAGACCAGGACTTCTTTTGTTGTACTCAATAAATACATTCTTCTTCAAAACAGTGCTTGCCATGTCTAAATGATTTCAGTTGTTGGATGGAGTTGAGGTCAGGGCTCTCTGCGGGCCAGTCAAGTTCTCCCACAACCATGTCTTCATGTGCACTGTGGCACAGTCATGCAGGGATAGAAAAGATTTAAGCTCTTGCTTGTCTAAAATATTTGACTCAGTCTGTTGTACAAGAGAGCCCAATTGGATTTGCTCTCTCTGGCTGGGTAAGGTGGGCCACCCACTCCCCCACCTCTCGGATGTTTGCTGACATAGCAGAATTGGTGGTTAATGTTCTCCTCCAAGTGTGTTGAGCGGTCCAGTGATGTAAGTAGTTCTAAAAGATGTGCTCGCTGGTTTCATGCTTAAATATAACTTGGAGGAAACCTGCCAACCTGGGGTTATTGTGTGACTGAGGGAGTCTTAGACAGTGGATGGATTTGAGTACTACTGAATTGAGGAAACCCCACCTTCCCAACTCATTAATTAAAAGGTTTTACTGTTAACTGTTGGAGTTGCACACCTGAAGCTGACCAGCTACTATGCTATTGCACACACTTGTGCATGTGGGTAAATGCAAAAAGGGTAATAGGAACCTAGCTTTCTGTGGAGCTCCAGACTGTGACTGTTCACCAGTTTTCACTACATTGACTCACAGTGCCAAGACTCACTTTTGACATCTTCATTTTGAGCCGGTACTTAAAATTCCTTTCATCTGAAGGATTGTCCTCCACATCGTACTCCAGGTTTGCCCCCCCTCCTTGTGTTTCTGCCCTTTTTTCTTCTTCTGCCTCTTCTTTGACTCCCTCTCTCCCCCTGTAATGCTATGCTTAAGTGTTATAAGTCAGTAAATCTCAGCAAGGCTGCTCTAATCCACTAAGAGTATAATGGAGGGTGTCTGGGATTTGTGGGTGTAGTTTTTGTCTGTGACTCTTCAGAAGGCTGTTGCAGACTGTTTGTGCTTTTGATCGTTACTTTTCTCGTTCCTGTTTCCTTTTGTCCTCTTTCACCTTTTTGGGAATACCTTTTTCCTCCTTCACCTGTTCTCTGAGACATGTCCAGGAAACAGAAGTAAGAGAAATCCAACACAACTTTTTAGTACAAGCAGGGACCATTTCTGATGTATATGCACTGACAATGCTAGAATACAGATGAAGTGTTTGTGTGACTGACTGGCTGTAGACATTTACAAGCGGTTGCACTTAGTGTGCATATATTTTGAGAAAGCTTCATAGACCGGACCTGTATATCTGCATTGCTAATACAGACTCTTTGTTTTGCAATGGGACCTATATTAATGTTTCTTTTAGGTGGCAAGAAAATCTACTTATTCATCCAAATGCTGCTAAACCAAACCAGAAGAAGAGAAGGCGAGAGCCTGCACACACAGTGGTATGTATCTGTGTTAGTTTTAAAGCATTCATTGGGTTTCTTTTACAGAATGTACTTAAGAGGCTTAATTTTACAAATATACATACATTAGAAACAAACGTTTCTTTTTCCCTCTTTGGTAAAATGACCATTTTAAAGATGTTTACATTGCCTGGATACTTTTTGGGCACAAATGTAAATCTAATGTAGTGTTTCAGAAAGCATATACCTGGTACGTGTTATACAGTGTATTCATTTACTTACTCTACAGTAAATACAGTATCTTTTGACTGATCATTCAATGTATAGACTACAGAACGAAGGCCTTATTCATTCATGGCCTTATTCTGGCCTTGTCTTGAAGCCACTCCACAAATTGAAATGTTGGAATAACCCCCCAGAGTATTGGAGTGCTGCTCCTTTAACTGTCCACCTACAAAGCTCTTGGTGTAGTTTAATTACAGCTCTGACTGCTGCGCACATCTTTCTGTCTGCTTGATTTACTAATCTCTCGTCCTCTCTCGCTGGCCCATCCACCTCCCTGTTTGCTGACAGCACAGTCTGAGCTCACTATTTTGATCTTGTGTGTGTGTGTGGGAGAGAGAGAGAGAGAGAGAGACAGAGAGAGAGAGTCTTTGTATAGTTCTTTGGTTAATTGTTTGGGTGAGTTGTAGCAATTTATGTAGTTTTTGTATGTGTATGTTGAAGTGTTGGTCATATGGAGCATTAATGGAATTAACTTGGTTGATCTTATCGGGATTAACAGAGGGGTTATGGGTTCACAGAGGGGGAGGGCAATGGCCATGCACGGCTAAGGTGCATTAGATAAGAGCTCTGTGTGTGTGTGTGTGTGTGTACTTGGCTTTTCCTTTCCTAGCAGTAGCAATCGGATTTTGCTGTTACTGTATGCATGTTTGCTCAAACTCTCTCTCTCTGTCTCTCTCTCTTTCTTGCAGCTTGGCCTACCTAAGCAGGCGGTTCCTGATAGAGGCCAAATGTCCAATGGCAGCACCAGCCGTAGCAATGCTAGTTGCAGTGGCATGAATGCTCATGGTGGTAGTGTCAGCAGCAGCACTAGGAAGAGCAGCATCAGTTGTATTGCTTGCACCACTAAAATTATTAGTGATGTTGCTCATAGTAATGCCAGCAATGGAGTTGTAGGTGGTGTTCACAGTGCAGGCAGTGTAAACAGTAGCTGCAGCATTAAAGGAAGTAATGGCCAAAGTGGTGGAAGTTGGGACACTAGTGCAGGTGCTAAAGGCAGCAGCGTTAGTGAAAACAACAGAAGGGAAACTGTGACACCTGCTGTGGAGGGCAGCTCACCACTGCCCTCCTGTCAAGAGAGGGGGCGTCAAGAAGTGGAGGTGGAGCTCAGTGGTAGAGGAGGGGTCCTTCTGGACAACAACTGCAACACCAGCTCCCCCTCCACCTCCTCAGTCAGCTCCTGCCTCTCTTCACCACTCAGCCAGCCACCGGACAGCTCCAGCACAAATGGTAAGAAGAGGGTGGGAAAGTGGAAGTGTGTTCTTTAGTGTTTCACTGATATTTTTTTTTCTTGAGCTGGCACTATTAATCATAGTAGCAATTTGGTTATTTTAATGAAGTAATAGAAGTTGTAACGTCAACAAAACAATAAAAATAGGCTCAAGTGAACATTAAGCTATGCAGAGTCTCTCAAAGATACCAGAATAAACTATTTTTATTTGTAAACAATTTTTATTTGTAAAATATGCATAACCATAATGCAGGCTATAACTAATTACTGCTGATTCATTGGAGCAAATTTCAAATGATGATTCGAACAGTGCAGTATGGTGTGTAGTGGTGTGAATAATGGTGTGTTTTGGTCCTTAAATTATCTTTGGGTTTGAGGGACTCATGATCCTCTTTTTCCAGGCATCTCACCCCACGTGTTATTTCATTATATTGTTACAGGTAATAAAATATTTTGATATTACATTCGATTACTATGACTAAGTGTGTACAGATACACTTGGCCACAATCAGATTAGATTAGATTCATGATGCTGGTATTTTCATGATATTTTTAGCATAATATGAAGAAAAAACATTTCCATTTGAAGACAATAGAATGTCATTGTCACTGTTTTGCGCAAACATGTCAGTTTGTAAATCAATTATAATACACTATTGGCAAACCATTCATTCACTGAAGAGTGTACAGATGCATTTATCTTTGGACACATGTGGTTGCAAAGTTGCTGATGCACACAAATTGATCACCAACTATTCGTCCTGATATCGTATGTTGTTTTGCTGACCTGACAACCGATTTGCCAGCAAATTGTGCACTTAATTAAGGCGAAATCCATTGACTGTTTTCTTCTCCTCATCTGTTTTTCAGACAAGGGTCAGGAAGGCACAGAGAGTGGATATTCTTCTTTGGAGAAGATGAAATGCGACAGTGAGGACACACAGACCGGCTGTGACCAACACTATAGGTGTGAAATTAGGCTCACAACACAATCTGTTAACCAAAAACAGTTCTCTGCAACCTGCTGGGGATGTTTCTGAATGTGTAGTCACACGGTGTAGTCACACACATTAGAAAGACATATGCTCAGGCCTGGAAGAGAAGAAACACGCAGAACACACAGCCCTGGGCGAGAGGAAGTCAATCGCTTGTTTGGAAAACAGCGCAGGTAAGAGAAATATGCACCATTCATGTATTACACCATTCATGTATTACATTTAAAAGGTGCATCTCAGACTTTTCTGTTTCGGTGGTAAAATGCCAGTTTCATGCATTAAAAGATATTTCTTAACAGTAACAAAAAATCTGAAATGGTGCATAACATTTTTCTGAAATGTAGTGATAGAGTGGATTTACCTCCTCACATAAACAGCTTCCACCAGTCTGTTTAGTTTATGAAGTCATATTGTCTGCTTCTCATGTCAGTGTGTTTGTTTCTTTATTTTTCAGGAATCAGTCAATCCCGTCAATCCACTCTGCCCGCTTCATGCTAATCAGCCACATTAAGCCTGCCACATTTTTCCACATTTCCGTGTTTTGTTCCATGGAACCCATTTGTAAACACATGTTTGTTTACTTTTTGGATTGTATAAATTTCTGCCTTTCTACATTCAGTATTCATTCATATCGCTATTCAATATGTTCTGGCAACTCAGATCTGTATATGTATAGTATATCTATATAGCTACCCATTTGCACATACCATAGAGATATACTGTCTGATTGCACTGTTTGTCTTGCACAATGTTTTGTCTTGTTTGTCTATATTACTTCAAATTTTTTATTCAAATCTTTTTTCTTCTAAGTACTTGTATATACACTGCTGACCCAGAGCTCTCGCCATTTCGTTTCCCTGTATACTTGTACACGGTGAAATGACAATAAAGTTCACTTTGACTTTGCCTTTGACTTGACATGTGTTGTCATGTTGTATGTTTCAGGAGGTCTCAGGTGATTGAACAGTTTGAGAAGGAAAATGGTATGCATTCTCAGGCCAACGAGGCATATTCATCCTCTTTTTCTTCATCATCTTCTTGCTCCACTTCAGAACACGATCGTGACAAACGAGCCAGTCGCAGTACGGTACGGGTAAAAAAAACATAAAGAAACATTTGTGGTGTCCATTTGGTGCTCGTTCAAAATAAACACTGACACTGCTGTTGCTCAGTTATGCTGGTTTGTGTCTGCAGGTGTTGGTTCACAATCACAATGATTCTGGTGTCACACGAACCCCAGCCTCCTCCACTGGCCGGCGCTCCAAATCACTGGAGCGCAGTCTGGCTGAACAAACCTCCACGGTGAGTTCTGTACATGATGATGACATTGATGGTGATACTAAAATTATCTGCAATTTGCAATCATGAGAAAAAAGAACTGAATGATGATGATGACAGAGCCTAATGGCGCAGCAGGTTGCCTTGTAGTTCGGGAGTTGCCCCTGCGATCTGATGGTTGTGGGTTCAAATCCCATTACTGCTAGTGGCACCACTGAGGTATCCTTGAGCATGGTACCAACCCTACGCACTGCTCCCTGGGCACTATGCTCCTTGCTGCCCATTGCTTCACTTGGTGAATGGGTTAAATACAGAGACCGAATTTCACACTGTGTACGGTGTTGTGTTCACGTGTGACTATAAGGGGGCTCTTTGCTTTAATAATACTGATCTTCTGTCCTTGCAGCCTGACCTTCTGAACTTTAAAAAGGGATGGATGACGAGGCTGGGAGAGGATGGAAAGGTAACTGGAATGTGTGTGCACATGCTCAGAGCCACATGATCTCAGAGCCGATGTAGCTGTTAATGCAGAGGTATGGAGTGTGTTGTTGACATTATTTTCTCATTGCAGTGGAGGAAACATTGGTTTGTTCTTACTGACCAGACTTTGAGATTCTATCGGGATTCAGTTGCCGAAGAGGTATGTTTGCATTAAAAGGTAGAAATACTGTTTTCTTAGATTTCCTATGTTACTAGCTCTGTTTCAACCATGTCTCCCTGTTGTAACATAGTATTTGTCTGAACATACATTGCTTATATACGCTCTTTACCTAAAATAAACGGATAAAAATGAATAAAAATATGATGCAGGCAACAAAATGCCCACCATGAATGCTGGGGTCATTAATTGCTCTCTGTTGTATTTCACAGGCTGCAGATCTGGATGGTGAGATCAACCTGTCCACTTGTTATGACATAACAGACTTCCCTGTACAGAGAAATTATGGTTTTCAAATTCATGTGAGTACAGGAGAGCATTGCGTGTATGTGTTGTAGGTGCTGTGTGTGGGTGAAACTATATTATGTTCTCTGTGACCAGACTAAAGATGGAGTTTTTACCCTCTGTGCAATGACTTATGGGATACGTCGGAACTGGATTCAGGCAGTTATGAAGAATGTTCCACCAACAGTTGTCCCTGATGTCACAAGGTAATTTCAGCCAATCATCACTTATGAAAATCCTCCTGTCATAGATGATGACTGTTCATTTAATTTCTGCTCATTTTTTTCTTTTCTTATGCTACAAGGAAAAATGCTTCTAAAAAAATCAGGTCTGAACTAGTACAGAAATCCTTTCTGTACTGTGGATTGTTTATGGGGTGGTCATGTGAAATGTAATGTGTTTATGATATGATTTATGATTCTTTTGCATTGTTTCTCAGCCCTGACTCTCAAAAGGCACCACTGAGTTCTTTCCCTGGACATAAAGGCCTCTCCTCTTCAAACACACACTGCGCAGAGGTGGAGAAGCGAAGCCGTATTAGTGAACGTCGCAAAGAGGGCCGTTATAAAACCTTCGACTGGGCAGAGTTCCGTCACAGGCAGCAGAAAAGGGAGGAGTTCAGCAGAAAGTCACAGACCAGATCAGAGCCATTCTGTGTCCCTTCTGCTCCTGCATCGTCTCCTGAAGAACCTATCACAATCTTGGTCAATGAGGAGCCCATAGAGACAAGGAACACTAGCCCTAATGAAAGACCATTCTATTTACAGAATCAATACATGATCGAGTCCACTGGCATACTCACCAACTCATTGCCGCACACTGATCAGTCAGTGGATGTTGCCTTTGGAGAGTGTGGTCAGGAGAGAGAAGGTGAAGGTGTGGGTGGCTTTAATGCCATTTTTAGTGCACAGGTGGAAACTAAACCTGAGGAGAAGAAGAAACAGGTACTTGTATAATTAAATTATTGGCAGTTAAAGCAATAGTTTGGTCAAAAATTAAATTCAGGGAACAAACATTTACACATAATAGTGCACAGGTGGAAACTAAACCTGAGGAGAAGAAGAAACAGGTACTTGTATAATTAAATTATGTGGCAGTTAAAGCAATAGTTTGGTCAAAAATTAAATTCAGGGAACAAACATTTACACATAATTCAGACTTCAAAATTACTACTGCAGTCTATTTTATACATAACCCTCTGTCATACGGTATAAAAAATCACATAACAAAGAAGTGGATTTAGCCAAGTGTGTGATCACTGCAATGCTTATTGGTGATATATGAAGTCCTTGTTTAAAACATTAGCAGTGTAAAACTAAAGAAACTTCAAAACCCCACACAATCTTGGCTGACTGACCTAATTTGCAGTAGTCAATTGTGTGTCAGCTTTAACTGAATACTGAAAGCGTTTTTTAGGAGGATTAAATGGCTGCTGAATTACTGTATGCAATAAAGTTTAACCAGTTTATTTGACCATCAGGCTCATAAGCTGTTTTATTAAATGTACTTAATTGGTTTCTTGCAGTCTGCCTTACCATTACCAGCGTCCTTCTCTTCGTCCTCGGTGCAGACAGAGTGGGAGTGGGAGACGGAGCTTCAGACCCTCTACAGTGAACTGAGGTCAAAGCATGAGAGAAGTGAGAAGGAGGTGAAAGAGTTGAAACTCGCCGAGTCCCGTCTGCAGGCTGAGTTGAATGATGGTCAGGTTCACTTGCATGAGATGGAGTCAAGACTGCAGAAAGCAGAGACCGCCTTGAAGGAAAAGGACGATGATCTAGAGGAATTGCGTTGCCGCCTGGAAGATGTAACAGGGCGTTTAAAAGTTACAGAAGAAGCACATGTTTTGAAAGATGTCCGTCTGGAAAGACACTTGCGCCTTCTCCAGGAGAGTCAGGAGAGGGAGAGGAGGAGCCTTAGTGATAGTCTTGACCATGCAGAAAAGCGAAGGAAGGAATTGGAGGAGCAGCTGCAGCAGACGGAAGCAGATCTGCAGAACGTACCAGTGGTAGGCAGAGTGGAGGAACTGGAGAGGAAATGCCAGGAACTGCAGAACCAGCTGGAAGAGTCAGACAGCGAGGTTGGCCGGCTGCAGATGCGACTCCGGAATGAAGAGACACTGTATTATGATATGGAACATGACTACGAGCGAGTGTGTGAAGAGCTGGAGTGCGCGCGGGGTGCCCTGCAAGATTGTGAAAGAGTGTGTGCAGAGCGTTTCGGAGCCCAGCTGGAGCAGCAACAGCGAGAGCTCAACAGGAAGGAGAGGGAGCTGCAAGAGATACTTGTCAAAATGGCTGCATTGGGCACCAGTTTGGAAGAGACTGAACGCAGGCTGAAAGACGCTCAGAGCCACATTCAGAAGCATAGTGTTACATGTGACAGGCAGACTCAGGGACAAGATCTGTCCAGCAGTTCAAATGTTGAACAAAATGTCAAGAATACTAAAGCTGGTGGAACAGAAATGCAACCGGTTGCTCAGGGAGATGAATCAGAAAGAGTGATCTCTGTGATACAAGCACTGGAGGGCAAGTTATGTGACACGGAAGAAAGGCTCCGGGAGATCACCTTGCATCTGCAGCAGCAGCAACAATTTCATGTACTTAAGGGAGAAAGCTGCCAGGACATGCAAAAATCCACTCAGTCCTTGCATGCTGAAGCTACTTTGGATGATCTTGACACGAAGCAAAGTAGTCAGCTTTTCCATTGCCTACAAGGGATCATGCTAGAAAGGACTGCTGCTAATAGCACTGTTAATGTTTTCAGTAATGGAATGATTCATTCTGATCTCCAACAAGATCTGGAAGAAGGGAGTGAGTGTTCAGAAATGTGTTTAGATCAGGACATGGTTAGCAAGATCTTGTCTCTTGAGGCACTCATCATCCAGAGGATGGCCTCTGCATTAGAACGTCCCAGCAGGGAGTTGCTCCAGAAACTTGCTGAGCTGCAGGTCCATGCTCAAGCACTGAGAGAAACTCAGGATGGAAGTCATGAAATATTATGGGCAGAGAACCTTTTACAGTTCTTCTCTTGCTATCAAGATTTGGATGAGACAAGTGGGTTCACACTAAGTCATATTGAGATCTGTAGACTATGTGTGAAAGCAGAAGTAGCATTCCTCTTGTACACCCTCCACACATGCAAGTCAGACGAACAGCAAGGTTCAGACACCTTTAGTCATTCACCTTGGTCTGCATCTAAGCTCTCACCAAGTGGCACCAGAGGAGAAATGGGCTCCAAGCCAAATTTCAGGCTAGCTGACATCAACCCGCCTGAACTAGCCCCATACAGTGAGCAGATCCAAAAGGACCTGGTGGAGGAGCTCGGCCCAGGGGACACAGAGCTTAAGTGTACAGCCAGTGACAGCCTAGTCACAGAGTTGCGTCTGCAGGCTCAGACGCTTCAGGCTCTCTCTGTCAAGCTGCAGCCTGAAGACGATGACTTAGACATGCTGCCTGATTTTCCTCCAGCTATCCTGCGGACTGTCCTGTCTCGAGTTAGTCTGGCATATGTGACGAGTCGGCTGCGCTTGGTTCTACAGGAAGAAATGTGCGTTTTGCGAGAGCAGCGGGAGAGGGCCATGTGTGAGTGCCGTGCTGTGTGTCGCAGCATGGAGGCACTCTTTCAGGAACAGACCGAGCGCTATGAGGAGAAGCTGCGTGAGGGTCGTGTGGTTATTGAAATGGCCGAACTGGGGCGTGTGTCAGCAGAGACCGATGCCCAGATAAGGGGGCAGGAGGTCCAGCGGTTGGAGGCAGAATTTGAAGAGAAGCTCCAGGAGCTACAGCGAATCCATGAGCAGGAGATGACTCGTCTTCATGCATATTATACCCAGAGCCGGTCACGAGCCATGACTCCCTCAAAATCAGACGATGAAGATGAGAGGGGCAGCGCGAGTGCTTTGAAAGAGCGAATCAAAGAACTGGAGGCACAGGTCACCTGCTTGGAAGATGAGCTTCACAGTGGAGATGCTAACTCCCTGAGACAGGCATACGAGCAGGAGCTGGAAACCCTTAAGGTACTATTACACGTGTATGAATGAGACTACTATTCAGAGAAGGTGGCGGTGATTATTAAAAAAGTTTTGGTTTTATTTGTACTGTGTTAATGATTATAAAACAAACTCTGCTTGGTTCATGTGATAAAAGATGCTCTCAGTGTTGTGGGCAATATGGCATCCATTGTATTGTCATAATGGACTAAATTACTTGTCAAATGACTGTAATGGAGAAGGGAGAGGAGCTGAAGTCAGTTAATCAAATAATAATCAATCATCAGTAGTTTGATTATAGAAGTATATTTTGTTAAATAAAATATATTTACACTTCTCAAAGCATTTAATGGAAAACTGCCATTAAATAATCCACCTGTTTAATTAAAGGTATGAAGAGAAGTTGGAAAATGCAAAAATAAATTAAAAATGTAGAACATGGGTACCTAGAAGTTGCCTTGTGTTTTATAGAATATTTGTAGTGACAAACTAATGAGCTTGTTTATATTGTGAATGTGTTATTTAAATGAAACAAACTTAAACTGATAGATTAAAGCCCGAAAGCCCTAGAATCAGCTTCGTTTAAAGCACTGCAGTACACTCTACAATATGGGGTATGGGGTTACTAGACTGTGTACTATGTTAAATGAAAATCAAGTACGGTAGATTTATTGTGCATACATTTATTAAAATACACTTAACTGTATATATTTACATTACTGTAATGCATTACATTGTCCTCTGTAGGAGAAGGCTAGTTTTACCTCAAAACAAGGTCCCTAGAACACTCGCTTTGAAGGTCATGCAACCTTTGTTGTTTGCTCTAATCACTTTTGCATGTGTGTACAGGCTACTTGTGAACTTGGCTTCAGCAGCATGGAGCAAAGTCATCAGAGAGTGATTGAGGAGATGCAGCGGCAGCACCTAATAGAGGTGGAGCGGCTAACACAGGAAAGGGAGGAAGTACTGCAGGAAGAAACCAATGCCACTATTGCAGGTACAACTCTACCATACAATACAGTTGCTGTACACTTCATCAATCAGCTCGTGCTGCTTCATGGTTAATTGCAAAATAAACGCAAAAAATTATCTATACATATATATACATGTGCATGAAATAAATGTAATGCTTTCAAATCAAAAGCACAGCAATCCTGAAAATATGTAATTATTGAGCTCTGATCAGTTTGAGTGCACATGTTAAATAGTGATGTTTTCTGTACAATTTAATTTAACTGAGGTAAGTGCTACAATAATAGTTTGGCTGTATGTAATATCCTATAGCTCACTGTCCAGACTAGCAGTGCCGGCTGGCTGACCCCACAGGGACTTCTATTGGTTACATGATGTAGTTACCAGTGCACATACAACATGTAAACAATAATGTAAAAATTTCGGTCAAAGCTGAAGAATGTTATGCAGCACTGCAGTATACAGTACTGTAAGTCATGCTAAATAACTGGTTAATGTTTTTTTATGGTGATGTTTTTTTTATAGTAGTAATATATTATGTATTTTTATACATGACTTAGTTGTTTGTGTGTGTGTGTGTACATTTAGCCATTGAGGCCATGCGCAAAGCTCATAAGGAGGAGCTGGAGAAAAGTCTGAAAACCCAGCACAGTGGCGCCAACACAGACATCAGCAAGCTGCGAGCACAGTTCGAGTGAGTGTATGCATTAGATTCCACCTCTTTTCACATGCGGTGATTAATGCTGCCTTTGTATTGTCTCAAATCTAAATTGATATATTGTTTAGTGGATTTCTAGCAGTCCTATATCTGTGTTCATGCAGTGAGGAGCTCGAGTCGTTGCACAGGGAGCTGGAGGTGTTGTCTGAGCAGTATTCTCAGAAATGCCTGCAGAATGCCCACCTGAGCAGAACCATAGAGACAGACAGACAGGCACTGAGCTCCACCAAGAGAGAGAACCAGGAGCTCAACACACGCAATCATGTGAATGCCTTACACACACTAACACGCACACACACACACACACCCCAATATGTATGGACACAGGCGGTGTGCGTTGCTTATCTATTGTGTGTGTGTGTGTGTGTGTGTGTATTTCATAGGAGCTGAATAAGCGATTGATGCTTGAGCTTTCCCTCATGCAGTCTTGTATGAATGGAGGAGTGGATCTCCCTCAAGGAAAAGACATTTATCAGCTAGAGGTAAATTTACTCAAAAATTTACTCATTACAGACTCAAATTATGCAGTGCTTTCTTTTTGGGCAGAAATTCCTTAAATGGATGAACATATTTTTTTTTGGTTCTGAACATTGTGTGTTCTGCCTTTTGCTCACAGATGTCACAATTACCCTCATTAAACTTGACACATTTAAAACAGAAATTATCAATGAATCTGTTTGCAGTATTCACAGATCTTTATTAAGACTGCAACTGTCAAGATTCAAGATTCAAGATACTTTATTTGTCACATGCAGTCATACAAGTACAACACACAGTGAAATGTATCCT
>JBBPDH010000027.1:5942486-5953140 GCA_037974565.1 Clupeocharax schoutedeni
ACGCAGCCTGAATGCGCGCGTCTGTGCTGCAAGTAAAGTGCATGCGCAAGATCGGTTTGAAATCGGCAATACGTGTGGGTGATCGGCCGATCACCGATCAGGCCAAAAATCGGCCTTTTCCAATCGGTGCACCCCTACACGATTGTGGTATTGTACTGCAAAATACTGAATAAAACAGTAAATAACATAATAAATGCTAGTTTTAAGCCACATTTTAGGAATTTAAATATAGGCATAGGATAATTTGGCTAAGTCAAATACCCTGTAAAGATGGGAGTGTGTGTGTGTGTGTGTGTGTGTGTGTGTGTGTGTGTGTGTTTTTAAACTTGTATGATATCTATCCACACGTACAGAGTTTTGTTAGAGATAGCTTCCAAGCATTCTCAAGCTTAATATCTACATTGTGCAGACTATTATTTTCCTGCACACACAGAAAAGGACATTATTGACGGCACTAAATATCCTGTGCAAACACATTGTACTGCCTTTTAAAACCGCTGAAAGGATGCAGAAGATTTCAGAACAGTTCTCCCGCGTAATTCCCTGTACCAATTATACTGACAGGATCTGGATATCTTTATCATGCAAGAACAGGCCATACCCAATCTCATCCCACTGCACAAGTTCTAATGTTGCAGTGTTTGTCTGCTCTCTAGTCTCAGTCAAAGCAGTTTGTGTTGTATTTCAGGCGTGTGTAGGTGCGTGAGAGAGAAAGAGAGCAAACAGCAGGTGTGTGTGCTCCTTGATTAAATTCCTGATGGCTGCTTTGTGAGTAATGAGTAATGAATTATTCATGTCGCTTTGAAGCGATGATCTCTTCATTATGGGGAGTTTAGACAACATTGATTAAATTCAGAGATGACAATCCCAAAGTGTATGTGTCTCTCTCTCTTCCTCTCTCTCTCTCTCTCTCTCTCTCTCTCTCTCTTCCTCTCTATTTTCCTCTCTCTCTCTCTCTCTCTCTCTCTCTGTCTCTTTTCTCTCTCACAATCTTCTGTCCATCCTCTTCGATTCTTCTGTCAGGGCATTTGCGTCACCATGGAAACGAATTTAGATATCTGTACATGTCACTCACCGGCAATCTCTCCATCAGGCCTTTCTTTTTTTTATTTCCCCTCCAGTTTTGACTTCTCTATCTTTATCCCTGTTTCGTACCCTACAGTTCAAACAGGCACATCATGGGCAGAGCTGGAAATAATAATGAAGCTGAAGATGTTTTGTTATGTAGTACTCTAAACATGGTTGCAAATGACAGACAGCTAATTAAACTGTCTGTGCCGAGCATCGTCTGGCTGGGGGAAAAGCGCAGGAACTATAATTATGGATGAAGTGGCAAAAACAGAGCCCTACGATTAGCAGGAGTCATGTCTGTCTCCAGGTCTACTGAGTCAATCAGATCAAGTCATCTACGATTTCAGCTCTCTGATTGCCACAGTCTTTTATGTAAGTGGTCTGTACCTGCTCGGTACAGCTCTCTGCTTGCCACAGTCTTTTATGTAAGTGGTCTGTACCTGCTCGGTGTACTTCTCACCTCAATTTAGTCTAGCCAGAGGCACATGGCTCAGTACGAGAGAGAGAGACGCTCTGCAGCCGATACACTCCTCCACAGTATTAAGGGCACTGTGCTTAAGAAGCGAGAAGATGGCTGGATATTGCTTTTATTAAACACAACTTGGGCCTAGGGCTGAGAGGTATATCAGAGTAAAAACAGAACATTGCACTGGTGCCTTCTAAGAATGTGGATTTTGGGATGAGCTGGAACGGAGATTTTGTCCCAAGTCTTCTTGTCCAACATTAGTGCCTGACCTCATAAAAGCTGTACAGAATAAATGGGCACAAATTCCACACAGAAACACCCGAAAACCTTCCAAGAATAGTGTAAGCTTTTATAGGGGCAAAGTCATATTAAAATCTATGTATGAGAATGCACTGTCATTAATGTCCCTATTGGTGTAATGGTCAGGTGTCCCAATACATTTGTCCATATAGTGTAGTAGACGTCATGACTGTGGTTCCATGTAGCTCTACTAACTCTAATGACCTCGCTAAGAGGCTTAGAAAAGAATTAGAAAATAAACATTCAGATGTTCTAATGTTTTTTTCAGTTTTCTTTTTGCATTTGACTATATTGTACAAGGCTGTATTGAGAGTACTGTAAGTGCAGCACCATACTTAAGTTGGAATGAAACGCTTTGCCTATGTCACAGTAAATGAACCAGACTGGGAAGAGTGGAACACGACTGTATTTGATGTCTCATCGGTTCTGCTAGGAAATCGACATCGTTCCCATGTGTGGAGCTTGAAGGGTAGATTACCCTGCAGGACAAAATAGGAATGCAAATCTGAGGGGGCAAAATATTCCAAAATTGTATTTATTTTTTTATTCCAAACTATGCATAACTTACTTGAATAACCTGTTTTAACTGTTAATGATATATTTAAAAAGGACAGTTACATCATCGATATTATTTGTTTTTAACATTTTGCTTGTGTTAAAGTTGTCTTACTTTAACACTAGAAAGAGTAGAAAAGCAGTGAAATGTAATGAGTGTTACGTTTAAGGAGTAATACTTAGGAAAACATTTTAAAGTAAACTTCCCAACACTGTGTATAGTACATATAATCCATTATTAACATTTTGTCTTTCTGTTCTCTTGCTCTCGCTCTCTCAAATTTAGTTAAGTAAACTCTGATGAATACAATGTTCTTGCAGAAATTGCAGAAAATAGAAAAAGAATAAACTGGCCCACGTTTGGGCAGACAGTATAAACTTCATATCATTGTGATTTCTGAACAAAACAGAAATGTGATGTACACAAAACATTTTCTGTTTTCATCAATAATGGGATGTCACACTTAAACCCTTTGGGACATTAATTGTTTTTTTTAATTAACAATGAATTTCAAATTAACACATTAATTTTTTAAGTCAAACTGACTATTTTTAAGTAAAGTGTCACATAAGTTCTGAAGTTTAGGATCCAAAGTTAATAATTTGATAAAATATCGACAAGAATATAACCACTTTGTTTATCTTTTAAAAGTTTATCTTTTTATTTTAAAGTGTTCCATTATTTTTACACTGAAGTAAATATTTGAATGTGTGTGTATGCGTGTGTGTTGAAAAGGAAACAAAAATCAGATGGGACATTCAGACTCTGTGACAGTAAACATATTATATAATCAGTGAGCACGTGCATTCGCACACGCACAGGCACACACACACACACACACACACAGATGTTAAGAGTCATAAAGAACACCTGTTTCCCCGTGTATGATTTCTTTCCATATCTCATATCTCTTTCTCCATCTCTTACACACACACACACACACACACACACACACACACACATAGTGACCACGATTCTCAAGCCGATCATGTTTTCCTCTTTAATTTCAGACCTTGGTCTGCATCCAGTGTATTTGCAGATGGCTCTCAATATACAAACGTATAAGGAAGACCTCTATGACTGACATTTCAGGAAAAAATGTAAAAGTAAAAATCTTCCATGGGACAAAATGCTTTACATGCAATGAGTAATGAGTGATGAGCTTAATGCAAATAAAGTTTCTTTCATTGTCTTTGAAACTAAGGAATCTATGTGTGTATGGAATTAATCTGTCATGTACAAACACAGAATTAAAGATACACTATTTAGATCTATTTTTGCTGAACATTATTTTGAATTGCAGAACTAAAGGAGTTCTCCAAGGTTTTTCAATCTGTTGCATCTGTAGCACATAGTCATTTACATGAATGTGACTGTATGTTTAAAAGAACGAATGATGACTTGAAATTTGTTGTTACTTAAGCACCTACCCATTGGCTTCTATTGTAAATGTTTTTAAAATGAGTTTCTTGCATTCTGCTACTAAATATAAGGAAATACATTTTGTGTGTAACTCCATGCTACAGATGTGATGAAATCTGGTTGAAAAAACACTGGAGTTTTCCTTTAAGTAATAGAAAATAGGATAGAAAAAGGAAGAGCCAGCCAGTGGTCTTACTTTGTATAAGTCTCAGTATGATAGAACAAAGTATGAGCCTCAGACTGGTTGAGCCACACACAGAATGAATTCATTTATACTTATCTTCTTCCTCCAGGAACCTCATATCTCCATGTTTACTTATTATATGCATATTATAAGAATATGTATGGCATGATCATCCCTAAGAGTGTATTATGTTTAATCACTTCTTGCACCTCTTTTAAACGCGCCTTTTCGAAGCTTCAGGCTTTCTGCCAGGCCGATTGTCTCTGCAGCAAGTTGTTCAGTTGCATTTGCTATGGGGCTTGTTTCATGTGCTTTACACTTGGTAATGCTCTTTTAACACCTGTCTCGGTGCATGATCTAGCAACAAAGAAGTATTCCACAGAACTGGGTCATATGTGTTTAAGAGACACAGAGAAACCAAGAGGGAAAATGTACAAATAATTAGATTTCTAATATCCTTATGTAACCTTTATCTGTTCCCAGCTCTGGTTAGATTCTATTTTTTCACCAAACAGAAGCATGTACATAGCAGAAGTGGGACTAGACACAGATTAAAGTATATTGTGTACTATGTACTATGTGCACTGGTCTCAGTATAATAACCTCAAACTGAGAATGTCTATCCGAATATACAAAGACCATCTGCGAATATTGCTTTGACTCATCTCCTTTGGCTAAGAAATTGGGTAACCACCCATTTTGGCCATTATCCACCATTATTAACTTCACCTTATGACTTGGAAGTGCACAGCACCTAATATACATAAGTTACCACTCGAGGAATAAGAAGAAGGGAAATTTCCAGTAGTAAATACCATTGACTGGGCTAGCCATGGCGAACTAATTTGCTAGCTATGTAATCTAACAAACAGTGTATTGAAAAGGCTGAACACAATGAAATTGTAATTGTTTGATCTGATTTCATCTCCAAGTTGATCTTGAATCGTTGGCCCTCTTTTATTGTTGTTGTTGCTAGCTGTGTGTGTGTGCCATGTTAATTATCAAGCTAAAGTACTTTTCAAACAGGATTAGTTTCAGTGTTTGTTGTAATTTTGTATGTCATAGCATAGATCAGAGTATTTTGCAATCAATTTTTACATTCACTTCACTCTAAAACACCAGAAAGTTTTACTTCCCCTAACCTTCTACCTTACTGTTTCATGTGAATGCAGTGGAGCAGTGTTATTAGCTTTGGGTCTTTTTTCTGACAATTTATATGATTTAATGTTCTGCTTTATGCATCTGAGGCAGGAAAATACTTTTTGGCTGAATCTGAGACAAAGAGATCACCAGCAAGCATTTCTTTGGGTGGAGGTAGCTCAGTGGGTAGGATACTTGCCTCTGGACCAAGAGGTCATGGGTTCGAATCCTACCTTCAGCACAACCACTGGGTCCCTGAGCAAGACCCCCAACCCCAAGTTGCTCCAGGGAGACTGTCCCCTGTAAGTAGGGAATGGAAGTCGCTTTGGATAAAAGCGTCTGATAAATGCTGTAAATGGAAATCACACAGGTCTAATGTATTCTGGGGCTGATTTTATTTTAAGACTAATGCACTGGAATCTTTCCTGACCCAGGTGTGCAATGTCCAGAAAATGAACTGGCAAATTCAGGTTGAAAGAAAAAAAAAGGATGAGACAAGAAATGCTGGCACAAATTACATTGTCTCACCTCCCCATTTAAAACTAATCATGTCTGAAATGTACACAAACATACTTCACAAAAAATCAGCAATAATCACATATAAGATATAGAATTAGTTTATAATTTATAGCTCTGAAATGTATTTTAAAGCATTTATTGCTCTGAATTATTATATGCATGTACAATTTATTTGGAATTTGATAAGGAAACAGTGTCAGCTTACAATGATTCCTGGGTAATTGTGCTGCAAACACTTGCCCCCTTCAAGGGGTCGTCTGACAAAATTCACTTGAGCTAATACAGTAATGAATCACTTATGATACATTTGGGGATTTCCCCAAGTGCAAAATGGTAAGGCCAGTATACCAAGGGCATGTTAAAAACTAGTCATTTACTGGCAGCAACATAAATCAATAAATAAAAGGAAGTTTCTTTTTATCATTGGGATAGGTTTAGAAAAAGGAAGACTTTATGAGTTTAAAGTAAAAAGATTTGAGTTCTTGAGGAAAGCAAATCCATCTATTGTATGACCAACCAGCAATTCACTGTTACTATAATCCGGATTTCAAAACTATGAGGTGGTTTCATAAATAGATTACTTGATTTTTGCCTGTCGAGGATTCTGTAGTTGAATATGAGAGGGTCTGGTGAATGCCTTTCTTTCCTTTCATCTCTACTGGGAAACGAGGCTGACCATAATCTATCTCCACCAAACGTTTAATTTATTAAAATTATCTTACATAATGCCTTTTATTTAATCAGGCACACTCGTTTTCTCCCACCGTGCCAAGAGATGGATGGGGTGAGTGGGTGAAAATGCTCTCCTCATTTATTCCTCCTTTGTCTCACTCTCTCCCTCTAACACCTCCCGCCTTCCATGGTCTTTGTCTGTTTTTTTTTTAACGAGAATGAGGTACCCAGGAGATTATTAAGCCTCGTAATAATAGCTGCAATAGTTTGGACTTTGGTGTGTTGGGAAGCTGTTGTGCATGATTTTAGCTTTGATTGTATTTGAAAAATCTGTAGGTGATAACCGACACTCAAAGGGTTTTCAGGCAATACCATAGAAGAACATTGCTTCCTAAGAATTTTAAATCTTTAAACCCTTATCTTTATAGTAGTCCTGGTTTGCAGCATTATATCTACCTGCTGCATGACCAACAAATGGTCAGTGAAAAAAAAACAGTATTGACTTGAATCACACTTATAATAGAGGTCATGGACAGGTGCGTCTATTGTAAAGCTTTCCTGTTCTTCTGTAAGGACAAGGAAAACCTAAACCTAAGACCCAATGATGGTTCTTTTATGGCATCCCTCCAGAGAACCCCTCTGGTTTTTTTATACAGGAAAGGTTAGGCAGCTTTGACTCCCATGTTTTGCATGTTTTAAATATTGCACAACCCTTCAGCCTAATGTCTTTGGTGATTTGTTCAAATGCTCCCCCATTGCTTGGGGTTAACCTTGAGCAGTAGCCATAGGATGAGCTTTAAGCATTTGATCATCACCCTTGCCACTTAGTATTGCAAAATGCCCTTTAGCATTAACAAGCCTTTAAACAATGAGGTCTGCCTAGTGTATCAAAGGCCTATTAAATATCTGTCCCGATACATGAGTCATGATACGCAACAATGGGGATAATTATAACCAAGACTGAATTAGTTTTCAATTTCAGGAGCACATCTTTTGTTTCCCTGCTGCTTTTAAAGTGGTCCGATTGTGTCATACATTGCTAGTAGATCTTCTATTAGTTCAATAAATAAAGCACTGCAACACGTTCTTTGTAATTCAACAGATATAAAGTTCAGACATAGCATGTGTGTTGTAACACAGTTTGGAAGCTTTTATCCAGACCTAGTTAGAGGCAACCTAAATTCAACATCATTTTTCTCTGAGCTTCGTCTGTGCTTGGGTCGTAAATGTTCTGCTGTGCAAGAGAAAGCATCCTGAGCATGAATGATAGTGTGTTATGAGTGTGTGCGCTGTTGGCTGTGTCCTTTTTATGGTGGGTAAATAGCCACTGTGTTTCTGGAAAAATATGGAAAAAAAGAATTACTGATTTAAAAGAAAGTGAGTCTTTTGCACACACAGGCACCCACATTAATCTACACACTTTCGAATATAGGATACTTAGTTGCCTAACTAGGTGCTAACCTGGATGCCATCACTGTATATGTAGGTGCCCTCGTAATGGTATGTGTGCTGTTGTTGACCCTAATAAAATAAGCTGTGTCTAGAGACTCCTTACAACGCACAACTGATCTATACGCTATGACATTAAACAAACAAAAATAGCTTAGTGTATTTTCACTATGTGCTAAAGTTAGCTAGTAACTAGGCTGAGATGTAGAGACATGTAATGGCTTATATTTATTGCTGCAGGAAACATCAAAGTGGGTGTTAATCTGTTGATGATTAGGATGTGGATGAGTGCTTATCTTTAGAGTGATTCTACCAAAGCAAGAGTATATAGTTTAAAAGAAAATGTTAGACCAAGTTTGGCACCCAGGTTAGCTCAGTATTGCATTATGATATTACTTAAAGCTATCACTTCAAACTACAGTATGAAACAAATTATTCTATTTCAAGTTTTCCTACAGGAAGGCCGTCCAGACACAAGAGTTATGAACATAGCTTGCCTGCCCTCAACTACAGCATGGCACTACATCAGCGGGGTCAAACGTTCATATGGCATTTTCTTAGCTGTGTGTCTTTCGATCAAAGCCAAAACTAAAGGAACAGGCTGGATCTACAATAAAACAAAGTCTTTAGATATGAAGGTCAAGGGCGTCTGAAATCATATCTCTGACTCTCTATGGTATGGCCTCTGGTCAACATTCAGGTTGGTGGATAGGGTTTCCAACTCAGCTCCCCTGTCCCCCTTCCCATCTTCTTGCTCTTCTTCATCCCTGCTTATGAAGGCCAGCTCATTCTCATAGCAAAAGTTAGCGCTGGAGTGCAAAGACTTGCTCTCCTCAATGTCTTTGGCGCTGCAGGTTGGTGTGGAGGGCACCTCGTAGGTCTTGTGGAAGTGCGTGAAGTCAACTTTATAGTGGCTCTTCTCTTCAAACACCACTGGCTCAAAGCGATGGCCCCATAATATTTCACTGGACAGGTAAGAACTGCGCACCTGAGCCGTCATTGCTGTGGCTTCAACCATGCCCTCTAGGATCACCACAATCTCAAAATCCGTATTGTCCAGGTCCTGCTTGCTGATTCCAAAGAGTGGGCTTTCCTCGTTGATCTCATGGATGATGGTCAGGGGTGAGACGAGGAAAATACGGTCCAGGCCTTGGTCATACCCTACATTAATGTCGATCTGGTCAAGTGGGATGTATTCCCCCTCTTCTGTCACCCTGGGCTTGATCAACTGTGCCCTCACATGGGCCTCCACAATGTGGCTTTTCCGCAAGTTCCCCACTCGCCACATCAGGCATAGCTTGCCATCCCGCATGGCGATCACAGCATTGTGGGAGAACAGCAACGTCTCTGCACGCTTCTTGGGTCGTGCCATTTTGGCCATGATGGCACCAATCATGAAGGCGTCAATGATGCAGCCTACAATGGACTGCACAACCACCATGAAGACGGCCATCGGGCACTCTTCCGTCACACAGCGGAACCCGTAGCCAATTGTGGTCTGCGTCTCAACCGAAAACAAGAAAGCTGCCACAAAGCTATTGACCTGCATGACACAGGGCGTGAAGTTGTCTTCTGAGTTTCTGTCCATGTCGCCATGCATGAGGGCCATTACCCAGAAAGCAAAGCCAAACACCAGCCAGGACACGATGAACGCAAGTGAGAAGAGAACAAACATCCAGCGCCAACGAATGTCAACGCAAGTGGTGAAGATGTCGGCCATGTAGCGCTGCGACTGCTCTTCCATGTGTGAAAAGCTGACGTTGCACTGGCCAGTCTTGTTGACAAAACGGGTGAGTGCCTTCCGTCGCGTCTGGATTTTGCCATTTCCGAAGCCATTGCCGAGGGCGGGCATGTTGCCGTGGCGATGCACGTCCTCCTCCGATGATGACACAACACTATACCGGTGGGACTTGCCCACACTCATGCCACTGTGTTCGTCCAGGACAAACCAATGGATGAAATTCCAGGCCTCTCTAGCTTGTCACCAATCACTGCACAGGACACAGGGATCTGTAACACAGTGAATGATAAGGTCAGTTCTCCGACATCTCATAAATATCTTTATGAATATTTTACTCCTTATATTTTAGCGAAGTGCTTGAAGTCATTTTAAGAATGACATTTAGGAGGTCAGCTATAGATTCTTTGATTCACTGAAGGTATGTATGTTAGTCTAGACAAGGGCTTAATTAAACTCAAACAAAAAATAATCTAATAAAACCTCCCCTTTTGATGAATCGGCAGTAACTAATGGGCCTTTTTCTCATGGACACTGTTTATTTTATATTCTGCTGCTGGCCCCTCTTCATGAACCATTTATAGCTATTTAGCACCACATCATACCTTCCTGTGTTTCCTGTTTCCTTTACATCAATAGCAAAAAAAAAAAAGAATACTGTAGTAAATAAGTTACAAATAATTACTGTAGTAAACATGCTAAATTCACAAGTATGCCAGTTTCTTTAGAACTGATTTTAGACTTTTTAGTGCCTGTAAAACATTTTCATATCCTGGAAAACAATAGTACCACGTTGCCACCTCCAGCATGCATTCGTTTGTGCTACCCTAACTCAGTGATTTTCATTATCGTTTATTTAATAATTACCAAGCTGAAATATTAGGATGCAAGTTTAGCTTAAGTTCTTAAGTTCTTCTGATTTTAACTTCACTTAATTTGACTCAGTCTTCTCCCACTTTTTCCTGTTGTGCAGGAAAAGTGCATCCTGATTTAATGTTATAACATAAAAGGAAAGGTAGCTTAAAAGGCACGTTTTAATAATGCAATGGTGCAAGAGATGGCCAAAAACACATCATTCCTCACACTTAAACTTGTTTTATTTATGGATAATGTTGGCAACATAAAGTGATTATATAT
>JBBPDH010000027.1:5981730-5992782 GCA_037974565.1 Clupeocharax schoutedeni
CAGCTACAATTATGCATATTGTCTATTAAAAAATATGGTGCAAAAAGAGCAAGATTATGGTAAAGTGACATAGTTATAACAGACAAAAATCAAATCAGTATTGGATAATGTTCAAGTACCGGTATACAGTATGGGAACCGGAAAAGTGGTTTTGAGCAATCTCAGCTTCTGAGATTTGACATGTACTATTAATAATGGAAATATTAAAACTAGTGCTGGGCCATTAACACGTGATTCTTCGGGGTGTTTTTTAATTATCGCAGTTAACACAAAGATCCCATGCGATTAACGGCGTTAAAAAAAATTAATCGATGCCCACCTCTAATTAAAACAAGTTTTCTTAAAATGCCTTTTATGTATCTGTCTGCTTTACATTTAGACCACACAAGCATTACTGGACTGTAAATTTACACATCTGTAATAGCTTTGTGTGAATGAGCTTTTAGAGGCATCAAGCACTTCAGATGTGTAGTTTGTCACCACTGCTGTGATCATTTTTGGCTTAAGTCTCTTCTCATAAAGCTTTTCTAAATGTATATGTCTTACTAATTGTATTATGTAGAAATTGTAAAAAAAAATGATTAGAATACTCCTTGAATTATACTAAATTCTCAGTCTGCAAGAGTATTGAAACATTCTTTTTTTCTTTTCTTTTCCCTACAGAGCCCATCATAAAACCTGTCAAAACAAAGCAGTTCACTCTTATGGAGCAGGAGTTGCCAGCAACAGTTTTTGACATGGAGTGAGTCTGTTTATAAGCTTTACTGCTTATTGTGTGTCAGAATTTGTGTGAAAGAGTGAGTGTGTTTTACATACATGTGTGCACACATGTGCCTGTGCGTGTGAGCGAGCGAAAAAAGAGAATGTGAGTGATATAGACATCATCCCTGGCTTTCTCTGTAGGTTTCTTGCAGATCTGATGGACAGCTCAGAACTGATTCGAAATGTCACTCTCTGTGGGCACTTACATCATGGCAAGGTCAGATACATGTTCGTCTAAAACAGGAAAAACAACCTGTTCTCATGCTTTGGTGAGGCTGAACAAACAAGTTGCAATTTCTTTATCAATATTGCAGTTGCATTTATATGTGTTGAATGTAGTGAATGTATCCAGTTCACACATGAGTAAACCTTTCCACCTAAAACGTAAGACAATGTGTAATAGTTTTATAGATAATTAGAACTGCAGTTCTTGGGGTTTATAATTTGCTTATTACAATAACGTGTGTTTTGGTATGAATACAATTCATACATCAGCCCTATATCAGAAGTATCTTTTGATAAAGAAATAGTTTGATAAAGAAACCATCACTAGACAATTTTTCTGTGTTTTAGTAATTGTGTTCAATTTGTGCCCCACAGACATGTTTTGTTGACTGCTTAATTGAACAGACTCATCCAGAAATCCGCAAAAGAGATGATGCAGATGTAAGTATATACAAACACAGGAACATAACACACTTATATTGGTTTGTTGCTCTACAACTTCTTTACATCCACTACAAAGCTAAACAGCTTATTGATGATTGACCATTTTTAATTATTTCATCTGTCTTTTAGCTGCGGTATACAGACATCCTTTTCACTGAACAAGAGGTAAGGTCTTCTTTACATGGTATTATCTTGGATTGCTGCATTTATCAACGTTGCACTACGTTGCATTACACTGTACGTAATGTACCAACTTTCACAAATATTTTTCCTTCAGAGAGGAGTTGGTATTAAGAGCACGCCAGTGACCATGGTGCTTCCTGACTCAAGAGGAAAATCATACCTGTTCAACATCATGGACACTCCAGGTAAACGTACCCTGACAAACAAGCCACAGTGCAGCTTTGGTAACTATTTCCCCAAATGGTTTTACAAAAACACACACACTCTCTGATGTTTTTTCTGTTGTTTTTTTTCTTTCTTTTTTTCTTTTCTGAACTGCTCTTCCCAGGTCATGTGAATTTCTCTGATGAGGTCACAGCAGGGATCCGAATCTCAGACGGAATTGTGCTATTTATAGATGCTGCAGAGGGGGTGAGAACTTCTTCGGTTACTGCTGTGTCTCACCTATCTAACAGCTTAGCAGTTGTTTGCTTGTGTCTGTCCAGTTATCAAATCTAAGGCAGCTCCTGTCCCTCGGCCAATGAGTGTACGACATATAGTATTAACTCAAATAACAATTTGTGGTTCTTTGTCAATAAATACAACTTTGTAGCAGAAATTACATTTTTAACAGGTTATTGATATAGATGGATATGTGTAGGATTTTGCTGACGCTGCTTATTGCCAATTCTTATTGATGATCTTAATAATTTATTGAATCTTAAGTGTCTTGAGTGTCTTTTAAAATATAGTGAGAAAGGGGCAATTACAAATGTGATCTACCACCAACCTTTTAAAATGGCAGTGCTGTTGCAGAAATACCTATGAAGAACCAGTATCAATTTAGTTCCAGTTTTCAAAACCCTTCTGTAGTTCTTAATATCTGTGTTGGGGCAATATAGTTAGAACTGCTATGAACTATGCGGTTCCTGTGTTCTCAGTTCATTATAGACTGTTAAATTCTGTTTAATTAAAAAAAAAAAAAAAAAAAAGGTTGATTAGCTGAAGAGAGTATTGATGTTCTATGATACAATAAATGAATCAAATATTACTTCAATCTAATTATATTTATTTAAAAAGTAGTTATCTACTTGTTTTCAGTATCACATTTGTTATGCTGTTGTAAACACTTACTTGTCAGTTAAATAGCTTTGCTCAAATACCTAAGACACAGCACTGCTTTGATCATAATACTCTATATAAAGATTCTTATAAATTAATTGATAAATGTTTATATAGGGAACACAGGGATTATTATATGCTTCTGCTGTTACTGTTTGTTGAGTATACGCATTTGTTTACATGTTTGTGTTAATTGATGGGGTCTGTATTTATGTTTAGGTGATGCTGAACACAGAGCGCTTGATTAAGCACGCAGTGCAGGAAAGGTTAGCTATAACCATCTGCATTAACAAAGTGGACCGGCTGATCTTGGAGCTCAAGCTGCCCCCTACTGATGCTTACTACAAACTGCGGCACATAGTGGATGAAGTCAATGGCATGCTTAGGTAATCCAGACTTTATTCGTGATTGCATTCTTTTTATGGAATCGTCTCATGCAATGGGTCATTTTAAATTCATTGATTGGCTTGTTCTTCTTTCATTTCATTCCTGCTTGTTGACCCAGATTCCATTAATTAAATTAGTTTGGCTCGAAAGTGAATGCAATAAATAGTTTATTGTACAAATAAAATAAAACAATCTCTTTTTCTCCTTCTCAGCACATATACAACTGATGAGTCTCTGGTGGTCTCTCCTCTGCTGGGCAATGTGTGTTTCGCCTCATCACAGTACAGCATCTGCTTCACACTCGGGTCTTTTGCTAAGATCTATGCCGATACCTATGGTAACATACAGAATACTTCCTCATACTGTCATGACAGACTGTGACTTGGTTATAATTTATATTTACAATCTTGTGTTCCAGGTGACATAAACTACAATGAGTTTGCAAAGAGACTCTGGGGAGACATCTACTTTAACCCCAAAACGTGAGTCATTTCACTAGTGATTTTAGTGTAAGCAGCATATAATCACACAAGCTTTGACCATCTTCTCTAACATGATTGGCTGGGTTTTTTTTAGGAGGAAGTTCACTAAGAAAGCCCCCAACAGCAACTCTCAGCGCAGTTTTGTGGAGTTTGTTCTGGAGCCACTTTACAAGATCCTATCACAGGTAAGTCTTGTGTATTCTCACACAGACAAACCCACAGTGGTCTGTCGCAAAAAATGTATGAAACCATTTGTACTAAACACAAGTTTTAGCTGTAAGTTAACATTCTAATTGTAATGTCTCTTTCTTTCCGTCTCTGTTTCTGTGTCTCCCTCTCTGTATAGGTGGTTGGTGATGTGGACACATCTTTGCCGCGAGTACTGGATGAGTTAGGCATTCACCTGACGAAAGAGGAGCTCAAACTCAACATAAGACCTCTTCTGCGCCTTGTCTGCAACCGTTTCTTTGGGGAGTTTACAGGTCTGTTGGGGTCAAGCATGGTTATTCGAATGCAGATCCAAATACAATCCAAACTCGTTATTATCTATTTATATAATCACGTATTAATGACTTTGGAAGTTTAGAAGTGAAATTCTTTATTTTTTGTCGTTTCTAAGTAATGTTTTTGATATAACATGACTGTTGAGACACAAGCAGCTAGACATTAAGTTAAACAGCAGAAGCAAAGCAACATGTTGCTTCTACTTTATTTTGTGCCTTCTACTTTCCTGCTGTAACAGTGCAAATTTCCCAACAGTGGGGCTAATGGAACTATTTTATTTCTTACAATGTAAATGATTTTCTCGTTGGAAAGCTCAAATGTTCTATTGTGGTCTGTGTACTTCTGTACAATAATATATATGAATGTCCACAGGTTTTGTGGACATGTGTGTGCAGCACATTCCCTCTCCTCATGGTGGCGGCAGAACAAAGATTGAGCACAGCTACACAGGAGGTCTGGACTCTGATCTGGGGGAGGCTATGGCTGAGTGTGATCCTGATGTAAGTAATGTCTGACTGCAAATCTGTGTGTATGTATGTATATATACATATGTGTGTATATATATCTCATATATCTCAATCTGTCTCTCTGTGTCAGGGTCCTCTGATGTGTCACACCACGAAGATGTACAGCACAGATGATGGAGTTCAGTTCCATGCTTTTGGACGGGTTCTCAGTGGAACCCTGCAAGCAGGCCAGCCTGTGAAGGTTTTGGGGGAGAACTACACTCTAGAGGATGAGGAAGACTCGCAGGTGTGCACTGTCGGTCGCCTGTGGATCTCTGTAGCCAGGTAAACACTCAAGTTGCCATGGAACCCAGTAATACCATAATGTGTTTTAGCTTTTTCTTGTATCAAAAGGACCCATGAACAGTTTGAACAGTCTGTGTGTGTATCTGTGACTATGTGTAGGTATCAGATTGAAGTGAATCGTGTTCCTGCTGGTAACTGGGTGCTAATTGAAGGGTGTGATCAGCCAATTGTCAAAACAGCTACCATCACCGAGCCCCGGGGCACTGAAGAGGTGTGAGAGAGGGTTAACACCCCTTATTATGCAATTTTGGCAATGTGTCAAAATGGAATAACAGAAGAGACCCTGAATACACTTTCACCTGACACATGTGTGTTTGTGACCGTTCAGGCTCAGATCTTCAGACCACTGAAGTTCAACACTGCCTCAGTGATCAAAATTGCTGTGGAGCCTGTCAACCCTTCTGAACTACCCAAGATGCTGGATGGACTCAGGAAGGTCAACAAGAGCTACCCCTCTCTTACAACTAAGGTAAACACACGTCAAGTGTGTAATCAAACCTAAACCCTTCCACCTTGTTTGTTTATGTGCATTTACATATTAGAAATAATTTGTTGTGTTGTATGATTTTAAATGGCAACATGATTGTTTTGCCATAATCTTTGATAAGTGTAATGACTTCGGCTCACTTCTAAAAGTGAGTGAGTTGTGTCATTCTTTATCAGTGCATGGGAATAAATAATAATAATAATAATGTTTTCCTCCCCTCCCCTATTGTGATAACTGACACTCCCCATTTTTCATTAAAATAAATCATAATGATTTGATTTCTAGATCACTTTGACTAAGTTTTTATTTAAAAAATAATAGATTATTATAAAATGAAGCTATTTAACAGTGATTTTGCTTACCATAATAAGCACAAGTATATTTTAAAATATGTTTTTCAAACAGTAATTGTGAGTTGTTAAAACTTCTAGCACAGTTTTTAAAAATATATATACAAACAGCTGGTAAATAATGGGATCACAATGTGATGATGTAGTGAAACTGCCTTCTAATTTGTTATTACTAAAAATACAGTGATGCCATATTAAAGTGCCCCTACAGTGACATTCTATATTCAATATATCGTTGTGTATTATTAATCATCTGAGCATAGCCTCAAGTCCATAGACAGGGACAGCTGGAGGCCTGATGGTTAGTGAATTGCCCCGCATTCAGAAGGTAATTGGTTTAAATCCCAGGCCTGTCAATGGCACCACTGAGATACTCTTGAACAAGGGACCTTCCTCACACTGCATTTGTCAGCTGCCCATTTTGGTAAATGGGTAAAATGCAGATTTTTACACTGTTCTCTGTGTGCTGCGGTGTGTTCATGTGTGACAAATTGGTTCACTTTCATTTTCATATCTGTGAAATGCTCACTCGCAAACCATCCATTGTACAGTCATCCTTGGTTTCAATTATTTTCACCGAGACAGACTAAACCAATTAAATGTGTGTGTATACAGGTCGAGGAATCGGGTGAGCATGTAATCCTAGGCACAGGTGAGCTCTACCTGGACTGTGTGATGCATGACCTGAGGAAG
The DNA here is from genome assembly GCA_037974565.1 of Clupeocharax schoutedeni. Classification (NCBI taxonomy): domain Eukaryota; kingdom Metazoa; phylum Chordata; class Actinopteri; order Characiformes; family Alestidae; genus Clupeocharax; species Clupeocharax schoutedeni. The sequence goes on from JBBPDH010000027.1 coordinate 5,988,161, forward strand.
ATGTACTCCGAGATCGACATCAAGGTATCTTGTTTAAGCCCCCTCGTTCTACTTTGCTATATTTGTCAGTTGTGCTTTCTAGTTTCATAAAATTATGCTTTTACTTTTTACCCCAGGTGGCTGATCCAGTCGTGACCTTTTGTGAGACAGTGGTGGAAACCTCGTCCCTCAAGTGCTTTGCTGAAACACCCAATAAAAAGTATGTGAAAACATACATAATTAAATGCAGTATATGATTAGAACTGAGCAGGTGGTTAAATGTGATGATGTACATTGAAATATGAATATGTTGTTTAATAGCATATGAAAATATTGACAGGTTCGGCTGTTTGTGTTTTAGCTTGTTTTTTTGTGATTTTATGCTGCACACTTGCTAATGGCACTGTGCTGATTGACAGGAACAAGATCACTATGATTGCTGAGCCTCTGGAAAAAGGGCTGGCTGAGGACATTGAGAATGAAGTGGTGCAAATTACATGGAACAGGTATGAAGGACAAACTTTGTCTAAATCAGTTATTTTCAAATTCTCGACTTTGCACTCAAGGACAATACAAGGGCATTCAAAGTCAACATAAAACTGACTTTCACATTGTTCACGTTTTTGGTCAAGCATGATTCACCATGTCTTCTATTTAAAGGATATGTTTACATTCTTGAAATTTCTTGTTTACATTTCAGCGGACCACCAGGTTGGGTGGGCAGGGTATGAGTGTGCCTTATGGAGATGTAACTATTCATCAAGTAATATAGATATTCTATTCATTTTCCCATGTAAAGCAATTGTTTGAACACAAACTTTTGTTAAGTGTCATAAGTAAGCTGTGTAACAGCATTTGTCATTGGTTCCCCTATTATTAAATAGGCCAGATCACTCACATACTGGTTAAGTTGACATGCTAACATAATGATTACCTCATTCTATTCTGTATTAAGTGGCATGTGCTCATGTTTGGCCCAAGAATAATTCTCAGTCTATTGATATACACTATTAATATGCCCTATGTTTTGTGCAGATCCAGTCATTGATATAGAGTGAGGAAATAATTATGCAGCAGGAGAAAACATGCAGGGTCTAGCTGTATTCTTCTAGCACTTATTCATATTAGACTTGTGAATGTATAGGTCGTCAAAGAAACAAAAAGACTGATTGAACTGTTACTTTGAACAGAATGCATTGAAATGTCATGCCCTGCCCACTAATTGACTGCTCCTTCTGGATGTTTGCAGTAATCTTTCAACCCTAACTATCAAAATCTTTTTGTCAACTTGTCAGAGCAAATTCCATTTACTGTTAGTTTAAGAGTTTACACACTTAACACTGTTGCGTTTCATTTTTATAAACATACATAGACATACGTTCTTTGGCCCACTATGAATTGTAAAGCATACAGCCTCAAAAAATGAGAGGAAATGAATCTGGCTGTTATTTAAGTATCAAGAATCAAATCAAACCATAGATTTGAGTGCATTTTTGCAAACCTAATCAATAGCATGTTTAACCTCCCACTCCCATCATACTGAATTGTTATAGAGCCAATTGCTCACCCGTCGCAGAAACCCTAGTTAATGCTGTTTCACTCGAAAATGCGTCACAGCACAAAAGGAAGATGCACTATGATCGCCAGTTTACAGTGACTTTAAATAACATTTAGCTTTTTCTGTGTAATCTCTCATGTGTTTTGATTTGATATTCCCCTTGACCTTGACATTTCAAGTACTAGAAATCCAAAATGTGTGTGTCTGTGTATGCCTGTGTGTGTATGTCTCAGCTGTGAGGCCATCTGGAGTTGAAAAGGCCGGCATCTGTAGCTTAGTCTAGCCAACAACCTAGTTCACACACCATTTAACGCACTCTTACTATCTATCAGCTTTTTTTCTCCTCACACTTTTTTCACTTTTACTCACTCTTACTAGGAAGAAGTTGGGAGAGTTTTTCCAGACTAAATATGACTGGGATTTGCTTGCTGCTCGATCAATCTGGGCTTTTGGACCAGACACCACTGGACCAAACATCTTAGTAGACGATACACTGCCCTCAGAGGTATAAACACATGTATAAAATGTAAATACTTGCAATCACAGTACCTAACAACGTCAGATTAGACATTTAATTATTCTGATGATTGAAGTTTAATTACTCTCCTTAAAGTTTACCTTTATTCATAAAAAATACTGTATTTTGTGTATATGAATGTGATGGTGTTTTTATCTGGGATTATTTTGCATTAGTGCTGCTGTATGTGTTTTGCAAGAGGAGGTGCGAAAAGGTATTGACGTGCTTGCCAGATTTTTTTTTTTTTTTTTGCTACTGTGAGTATATGTGCTCAACCCAACTGACCTCTCTTCACCCAGTGTAAAGCTGAAATTGGGAATAGCTGGAACAGTGCCACAATCTCCCCAGGGTCTGTCTCTGGGTTTACTAACAGCAGTTACTGAAACACAAACACGTCAATGCTAATATTCACTCGGTGGAGTCTATGCAAATTGAAAGCCTGCAAATTGAAATCCTGCGCACGCACAGTCATAAGACCAAAGCGTTTGTCCTGGCCATAGGAAAACAGATCAGATTTGTTAAAAAGCCATTTGCTGCAATGAGTAAATATTATATGGGTAAACACAAGCTGTGAGGACAGATAGACAACTGAATTGATGATCTACAGTTGCTGTTTTCTTTTAGGAGTTGATAAGAATTGTGTGTGTGCCTTTAGGTGGATAAAGCTCTCCTTGGCTCGGTGAAGGACAGCATTGTACAGGGCTTCCAGTGGGGAACTAGAGAAGGCCCCCTATGTGATGAACGTAAGACAGTCTCATGAATCACTTTATTAATCATGTATATCGACATATACAGTGAATTATATATCGTGAAGCTACCAGATTAAATGCTAAGATTAATTTAGTCATAAACATTAAACTGTGAGGATGTGTTTGAGACTTCCTTTTCCATTGCATATAAAAAAGAAAGGGAATATAGTCCACATTACCCATTTATGCCTGTAAAGTTCTCATTTATTAAACGCTTTAAAAGCCGCGCCATCAGTATGATTCCACAGCACCCTAATTACTGTCCTAAAAAATTTTATAGTATGATTCTTTGGTGTCTTATTATAGATGTAGTACTGGACAGTGGACCAGTATTGAGTTTTAGTGGTGCTGACAGATAACAGGTTACCTGTACTGTAAATCGCTTGCTGGGTTAGAAACAATTTAAAATACATGAAAACTAAACAGTAAGTGTACTTTCTGCAAATGAGAGTTTAGTGCATTAACAATACTATTTATACGGAACTAAACCGTACAAACACCCACCAAGCAGTAGATTCAATTACATTTATAAATGCAAACTTCAATATGATCTGATGTACAGAATTGGGAAAATAGTATGACCATGTTAAATTTCACCCATGTCACCCAGCCGTGCATGTAAACAGGATAAAACAACTGATTAATCATCTTCATGTAAACTGCCTCAAAATTGTAATGAACCTGATACTGTTATTGAAATGTGACTTTTTTATTTCCTATGTAATAAAATCTTACTAAAAATCTATCTTAAAGCAATTCTTGTAACAGTATGCTATAAATTCTGTGCTTGTTACAGCGATTCGTAATGTGAAATTCAAGATTCTGGATGCAGTAATAGCTCAGGAGCCATTACACAGAGGAGGAGGACAGGTCATTCCTACCGCAAGAAGAGTGGTCTATTCTGCTTTCCTAATGGTGAGAGATTTTTTGTTAGTTTGTTTCTCTCTTTGTTTCATTTGTACAGTCCTCAGTGTTTCCGTTAGTTGTGGTGGAAGGCTTTCATTTTTGATCAATAACTTGATTAATGATCTTGAGCTCTTGCATGCTAACCCATGGTTCGTTGATGTGATTGGCTATTTGTAGGCTACGCCCAGGCTGATGGAGCCCTATTACTTTGTGGAGGTTCAAGCTCCTGCTGACTGTGTATCTGCTGTCTACACTGTACTGGCACGCAGAAGGTATTACAGACCTCCCACTTTCTACACACACAGCGCTCAACAGAATTAGAATTTTGCTGACTCTGAGTCTGCTACCACACACTCTCACAAACAGTCACACTTACATTAAGAGAGGAATTAAGATGCTGCTGACTCTGCTGGCTGTCACTTACACGCCTGCACACTTATTGTTTATAGCACCAAACCTCAGCAGCACTTTCTTAATAAGCTTTCTTTTACAGTAATCACTCTCTTAAGAGAGCCGTGTCTCATCACTTTGATGGATGTAATGATTTTGTCTTTCAGAGGTCATGTGACACAGGATGCACCTATTCCAGGCTCCCCTCTGTACACCATCAAGGCATTCATTCCCGCAATTGACTCATTTGGATTTGAGACGGATCTTCGCACACACACACAGGGGCAGGCCTTCTCACTCAGTGTGTTCCACCACTGGCAGGTATATACTTACTAGTGCTGGGCTGTTAACGTGCGAGATTCTTATCACGCGATAAAAAAACTATTGTCCCCCCCTGTTCCACACTACCTAAGCTATGATGAATTTCACCTTGATATTTCAGTGAAATGTCTGGTTCAACCTTATAAACCTGTCTCTGTCTCTCTGTGGGGGGGGGGGGGGGGGGGGGGTTCCCCCCGTCACT